>CAVNYN010233375.1:0-13345 GCA_963692815.1 Nyctanthes arbor-tristis
CCCCCCCCCCCCCCTCAAGATAATGAAAACAAAAAATTCATATATAAGTAATATGCAAAATACATCCCTGAGGTTTTCAGTTATAAAGTTAATGTTTCGTTTGTTAATTCCCTGCAATCTAATGATGATTTTGAATTTTCATGCGACATAGTTGATTAATGTGGGCGTTGAAAGACCAAAAAAAAAATTAAGGACAAATTCTGCAACCCGTTTAAGTTGGACAGAAAATTTTCATGTCTTCGACAGGACGTGGAAATATACATTAGTCAACAATTCTGAATGCCATTAGGCATAGCTGAAACAATTCAATAAAGTTCCCACTTCCCACAATCCTATCGAATTCGACGTGCTATAATCAACATAAAATCCTCAAGTAATTAGTGATAATTAAAGTATTATCACACGAACACAGCCGTCTCTAGAGTCTTTTAACTTAAAATTTAAAGCTCAAAAAAAAAAAAAAGGAAGAACTGAAAACAGCAACAATATACCTAGCATTGAGAGAGATGTTCCGAACGAGAAGCCCAGAGGGAGCTGGTGACCCGCGGTCACGGCGGCGGTCGCGGGGGTCGTCGTAACGCCTGCGTCTCGCGGGGCTGCGGCTCCTGCTCCTCTGCCTCGCCATTAAGCGTCTCTCTCTCTCTCTCTCTCTCTCTCTCTCTCTCTCTCTTTTCTTTTGCTGTGTAAAATTCGAATAAAAAACCCCACCGAAGAATCAAGTGTACAAAACCCTAACCCTACATTGAAGATAAAATAAATATAAATACAATAATAAATGCAGATAATAACACTCCCTACATCTCAAAAAAAAAATAGTCAATTATTATATTTTCATATATCTAAAAAATATTCACATATTATATTAAATATGTATTTAATATTTCATTTTTACATATATCACTAATTAATTATTATTATTTAACTATATATATATATTGAAAATATTTTAAACAATTAATAAAATAAGAGTATATATGAAAAAATAAAGTAAAATTAAATGATTTAACTATATTAACTACTAATTTTTAATCCACGTAAAATTACCTACTAGACTATCTTTATAGGGCAGATGTAATAATCTTATCTTATAATAATATATATTAAAGTAGGATAGCTATCAAATGCAGATTTACTCTCTAAAACAACTATCCTACTTTTATATGCTTCTTTTATTTTATTTTTAAATAATAATAGTAATGGTAATCCATTAGTGTTATTCATTAATTTTATTTTGCTATTATTTTATTTTATTTTATTTTATAATAATAGATCAAACTTTATATACAATTATATATTATATATAATATGCTATTTGTTATATATTAGTATTTCTTATATTTATTCTATTAGTTTTTAAGATATTTTCAACGATTTAATATCTCTTCAAAATTCTAATCAGTTGATAGACAATTTTTAAGTGTTGGATTATTAGGTCTTCTTTTCAATTTCAATTAAGTATCTACTCATGAAGTTGATGGTATAATAATAAAAAAATTAAATCAGTATAAAAAATTTTACTTTAATTTAATATGATAAACCACAAGTCATAAAACCTATGACTATATATTTAGTACATTATTACTTAATTTATTATTTTTTTGGAAACATATATATTGGTAAAGTTTAAATTGAATGGATACAATAGTAATAATATTCAATGGTGATGATTATTTAGAACAAAAATAAAAAATTATTTTAGAACAAAAACTTAAGCTAAAGGGATATAATAGTAATAATATTTGATAATTTGACCAAAAAAATTGATGATGATGATGATTTAGAATAAAAATAAAAAATTATCTTAATTATTTTTAGAACGAAATTGGTTAAAAATTAATGTTAAGGGTAAATTATATAGAATTTATTCTTTGTTTTAATGTTACTTCCTTTAAGTCTTTTGTAATAGGATGGTGTATACTTTAAATTTTTTAGAATAGATTTAGTGCTTGTTTGATCTCTCTTTTTTTGCAAAATTGAGAGAATTTATAATGAGAAGAGATTGAGAATGTTTATTCAGAATGTAAAAATGTGTAAAATATGTGGTTGTAATTAAACAGTATTCAAATAAAATGTCAAATCAGTGATATGTGGAATTATAAATTGGTAAAAAAAGAGATCAAAAGAGCATCAAACAAGCGCTTAGTGAAATAGTGATTTCTTTAGAAAATCTATATATGAGGAAATGTGAAAAATAATTTTTCTAAAAATATGTGATGAAGAATGAATATGTGGAATAAAATTTATTCTGATAAATGAATATCAACTACACCTAAATATACATTAACAAAATATAGGTGTAGGGTAATTCTTGTGTTGTATAAATTTCATATGTTCTTTTTTTCCATATTTTCTTGATTTCCACACTCAATATGAAATTAGTTTTGTGTTGAAAAAATCTTCATTCTCATTTTTGTTACATAAGAGTATTGTTCATGAATGACAATTTAATTAGCTTTGTAATACGTGAGAATATTATACGCTTTAATCTGATTCTATTTATATTTATTAATAACATATGTATATGAGTGTGTAGTACACAATAAAATTATGATTATTTAGTTTTTCAAATTACTACACATTTTTTTTCTACTAATTATTCTATTCCGTGCAACGCACGGGTATAATATATGCTCTTGTTTGGGGATTTGGAGGGAGCGCGAAAGTAGATATAATTACAAAACTTCCCCAAAGTTATTACTATTCCTCTTCAAAATTTCACACAGATTAAAAAAATGATTAATGTACTTGAAAAAGTAAAATTAACCCACAAAATTCTTATAATATTCTTATTTACTCATGAAAAGTTAATTAGTTAACAAATAATTAAGTTAACCATATATTGTTAGAGTAGTTGATTCTAAAAACAATAAATAAGAGTATGATAGAAAAAAGAAATTTTTAATGTACTTCTACAAAGGAAAAGAGAATATAATTTGAGACATATAAAAAATAAATAGGGAATGTCTTTTTGAGACGAAGAGAGTATATATATAATACTAGTGTTATCTCATGCGATGCAAGGAAATAATACAATGTTTTCTTATTGATAAAAATAATATTACCTCAACTCTATAAAGATAGTCTCTTATTTCTTCTTTGCATGTCTCAAAATATATGTCAGTTCCCTTTAAAAATATAGTTGAAATTTTAAGTTTTTTTATACGTCCTTATTTAATGTGCACAATTACAAACAAACTAGTTTTTTCACCCGTGCGTTGCACGGGTAGTGTTATAGTGTACATTCATATCAAAATTAATGTAAGTGTGTTTTTTATATATCATCATAAATAAAGTACAACATTCTAGTTGCATTGTATAAAATTATGAATCAATATGAGAAATTACAAATCACTACTGGATATTTATTTCTAGTAAAATGCTTGAATATTGAGTATAAATTTTGTTGCACAACTGAGTTTATAATTCTGGTTTTCTAAAAACACGTCGTGTAAGTTCACGCGTCTGACATATCTAAAGTTGTAATAATAAATAGTCAAATAATTAAATTACAATCAACTATTATAACCATGAGTCTAACATATCATCTATGTGTTGTGCGGGAGACTAATTTAAAAAAAAAATCAATAATAATGAGCAATAAATATTGAAAAAACATGTGCCATGGGAATTACATAACAAAATTAGTAAACATATAATTTTGATTTAGTATTTGACGCATTAAATAAACGTTTTATTAATAATATATTAATAGTTATCTTATTATGTACTTGATTAATACTTTACTATATTTTACTTTTAAATCATCCAACTTATTTAATATTATTAGTTAACAATTTAATAATACGTATCAAGCATGTACATAAAAATATTCACTCGATACCTGCTCAAATAAAAATTTTCATATACATAAGAAAGTACCATATACATACCCTTTTTATCTAGATAATACCTCATTTCCTCACATAAAATTTTAACTGGATAATGCTTCGTTTTATTTTGTACAAGTACTCATAATATCACGTTGTTATTTTAGTTTAACAAATAAAAAATGTACTCTTTAAAAAAGTAACATGATTTTATAATGACAATAGTTAGAGGCATAACGATCTATTAATAAATAAAATATTAATATGAAAAAATTTTTCATCCAAAGCTGATATGTTAATAGTTATGTCTGAAATAATTGCTTTTTATTTATATATATTTGAAGAAATTTCTAGTATTTTAATACTATCTCCAAAATAGGAATATACCATACTACAATTTCAATTTTCATAAATATCGGAAGAGCGTCATTAATAATGTTGGAAATGTAAAATTTAATATCACATATCTCTAATATACCACTTCATTTATTAAATATTCTATTTTAAATAATATTGTTTTATTGATTAAAATGCACATTAAATAAGGTAACAAAAGAAAATTAATATTTAAACTACATTTTTAATCAGAGAGTGGATTATATTTTAAGATAGGAGAACATAATTTTAATTAACTTTTTAAATCATGTAACTTATTCAATATTATTATTTACTGATTTAACATTGCGTATCAAATGTGTACCGTAGTACATGTACCCTCTTGATATCGATTTAGATAAAAATTTCATACCCATGAGATTATATCCAATTCACATGCTCTTTTAACCATATCATACCTTATTTTATTAAGTATTGTCTAATTAAACAATAAAATCCTTAAAAAACACTGCACAATTTCATAATAGCTGTTTTTACAATAATACATGTATCCGCTCGATAACATTCATATAAAAAAATTGTATTGTATATATAAGAATATTTAAATTAGGAACATAAATTAAGAATATAGATAAAAGATTTTGTTGTTCAATTAAACGAAGATTATGGTGTTATTCAAAAGATATTATAAAAAAAATCCTATAAGATTGTATTGTGGATTTTAGAATGTGAGGAATTTTAGGTAGAATTGAGTTTTAATCAAAGAAAAGAATTTGTGGATTTCCATAGAAAGGGATAAGGAAGGGAAATATGTTAGTTAAGGAATTGTTAAATAAAATGGAAGACAAATCGGCTATAAAGATTTTAATTAGATAATAATAGAAGCGATAAATATTTTACATACTACAATTTATTCATTTCGTAATTATTAGCAAAAAACAAAGCGTGATTTTTGTGGAAATTCTTGAGTCTCAAGAAAATAAATTTGAAGATAGCAATAAAAAAATTATATCCTTCTTCACAATTGGGCTAATCAATATTAGAGGAAATTTATTGTACAAAGTAAAGAAAATTTTTATTTTCAATTCTTATAGCTTTTTATTATAAAAATTAAAATAGATCGATTAGGATTTTTCTAATGTACGTAGGAGGAAGAAGGTAAGAGGAGGGAAATATTTATAATTATTAAGAATGAGATGATTATTTTCGTCATTTTAATTTTAACTATTTTAGTATATTTGAAAAATTGGTTAGATTAATAAAAAAATTTTGTTAATATAATTAGCCTTTAAATATATATATATATATATATATATCTGTGTGTAGGGGTTAACAATAATATTTTTTTTTGAGTGAAAACACGCGAGCATAATAATATATAAATGAAAATTGTTAATAAATAAAAGAGTTGATATAATAGTTTAAAAGCATATTACTCTTATATGTAGGTTATGAGTTCAATCATTCGCTATTATATTATTAACAATTTTTTTATTAAAATTGACAGTCAGTGTGATATAGTATTACATAAGTAATTGTCCTAGATTGAGCTTTAAATGGCAAATATTTTCTAATTGCGTCATATGAAATTGTAATTGTGTTAGACAAACGACTATTTAATATATAATAATATAATATAATATATATAGATTAGAATTATTAAAGTAAGACAATTAATATAGATTAGTTTTAAAAAATTATTAAAGAATGATAATTGTTTATTAAAATTTCCATTAACTTTGTAATTTAAGTTTTTCGCCTAATCCATATTTTTTAAAACAATTATCATTAACTATAACGGGCTTTTTCTTAGAGCATCTCCAATGCATAATTTTAGTCATGAAATAAATTGATAATTGACAAAAAAATACTTATTTGGCACATTAAATGCTTGACATTGAGATGAAAAATGTCATGAGATGACGTTCTTTATGACAATGTCAATCATTAATTTATCCAATCAAAATATTTCCCTCACTTTCTTTTTTTCAAAATCACTAATAATAACTTGACAAATATACAATACTGACATTGTTGCATTAGATAATTTTTTGAATGTAATGTCAATAGTCTTAAACAAAAATTTCTAAGACATTCCACATTAATTTTGCATTAAAGATGCTCTTATACTAGAGTTTTAATATATCTAAACTTTAAAATAAAAATAAGCTTTGTACGAAAAAACTTTACAATCTCCAAGGCAATAGCTAATGGCATATGTTTTCAAGATGAGCACTCTAGGTTAGTTTTTGTAAGTCACCAAGGCAAAAATTAAAAGAAAAAAAATACTTACAGAATTCGCAGGCTTGCACACGAAGCTAGCTGAAATTTTAGGTAGTAAAATATATTTTTTTTCAACTATTTGCTTTATATGATAGTAAGATAGACCCACACAATTATTAGACGAATTTTAGAGAGGCCTATTTTTGTATAAACACAAATTTAGTGGTATTATTTACCATTTAAATTATGAGTGATTATATTAATAGTACGTCTTTTACTAATTTCAACACAATGTAATCATACCCGAGATCTTTTATGTTTTTAAATCCTTAATAGTTACTATACATTTTATTATTATGACATTTTGTATAAAACTATATCTTGATTTATAAAATTTTATCGAGAGAATTGATTAAAATTTTTAAATAAACAAAAAAGTAACATCTAACAATATACAACTGTGCATTGTTGTATGATTTCAAAGCACACATGTCACAACTATGCATTTTCATATGATTTCAAAGTACACATGTCACGTCTCCACTATTTTATCTAATATTGTTGAATTACTCATATTCGTAACAAAGTTAAGTACGAAAGCTTTCCTATAAATTGTTAACTTCATCAAAATAATCGGGATGAGACGTACAAAATGAATAATTCTTACTTGTTTTTAGATTGTTTAGGAAGCAAATTCATTCAAGTGATTTCTAAAAGTCTTACAACATAATGTATAGTTTTATGAACTCTTATTTAGTTAGGAAATCCAAAACAACTTTATGATCAATTACCGAATTTCTTTTCAAGGTTGAAACACTTGTAAACATTTCTCATCATCAATATTCACAAGTAGAGCCGATTGTTTCAATTTGTTTTTCATTCACGATCTCTTAATATCAATATGATTAAGTTTACACAAGATGTCAAGAACACACAACATACTGTGATCACAAGTAATTTTATTATTTAACCCGCCGAATTAAGGAATTGAAAGGCCTTTACATTGAAACCCCGATTTCCAAGCATTATACATTCCTCATATTTTTCAGATTATAAACCATAGATATACATGTATACCATTTGTCTATGTGCTTACTTGTTTATACATGTTTCACTTAGGAATTCATATGTTCATATTTAGTTAATCTCTTTCTCGTTCATCTTTAGTTAATCTCTGTCGCACACAAAGATGGGCATACATTACTTATCGACACAAAAGATATTGAGCTCCAAAGTTTAGTTACCCACTATATGCCAACCTCTACTTCTATCCGCGAGCATACTCTAACTCATAGCTTGCTTTTCAAATATTACGCCTTCAATCATTTACAAAATTTGTAGAAAGAGGAGTAAGTATAAAGTACTCAATGAATAACAAAATCGTTTGATTCACCTTTCATTTGAGATATTCCTTTTAATCACAAGTTCAAGAAAATCATGAGATACACAAATTAAGTGGATCCTATCACTAGTTAAACTACCACTTGTACTGCGCATAAGATTTATATAATTTAATCATGGCCATATATATTAAGTGGATTCACATTCAAATCTCGGTTACTGGAATTTCAAACAAAGAACAAAGCAAATACTATAATAATTGTCGTCCATCTCAGTATTATTTTTTTGGCTCGTAGTATGACAACAAAATAAAGTAAAGCAAAGACAAGACGAGTAGGGCATTAATTAGTGATCTAAATATAAAAAATCAATTCTTTCTTTTTACACAATAATAATGCATCAAGATCTATGTTCATCTCATGGAAACTTCAATCAAAATCAATGTTTCTCTTAACAAAAATTCAATCAAAATACATGTTTCATCTTATGAAATCTTCATGAATGCTAAAAAAGAAATCAAAGTATTAGTTACTCACATCTTGATTTTCTAAAGATTGCTTGAACAATTTTAAGTGGAAAAGTGTCTCTAAGACCTTGATTTCCTCAATCAATGTGGTGTTTTTAAGTTGAATTCTCTCTATATGAGGAAAGGGGCCATTTTCAAATGAAAAAGATATGTTTTGGTGAGTTTTGTATAGTTTTATATTACCCTTTCGCTTTTTAGACGATTTTTTTATGTGAAGATTTTGATATCTTCCAACAGAAAGCTTGATGGCCTTGGATATTTTTCAAAGTAGCCAATAGGAATGAGAGTAAAAATCTTTTCTTGGTATTAACCAATAGAATTGAGTGCAACTGGAAGTTTAAGAGCCTTTTTGCCAATAAAGCATTTAAATGTTCCTTAGTTTTTCTCCATGTGAATATTCTTAAGTGTCCAAGTGTCTCCTTATGGATTCATTTATTTATTGTATATGGAGTCCTCATACTTAATGTTATTACAATTAGGTTATTATATTTTTGGGTCATACTAATCAAATACTACATTTTCATTCTAGACATCATCTGAACAATGATCTTTTAAGCATATGGCACAATCCTATATATATAAATGCTAAAGAGATTCTGGAATCTAGAATCTCTATTTTGGCGCCTGGCAAGATTTCTTTCATTTTTTTCTTTTTGATCAAGCTTGACCCAGATTCTATTTTCTGCTTTATTAAGTTTGTCTTTTTATAGCTATTAATTATTATTTTAGGTAGTTTTAGATTAATAACTGCAATTGACTTTTTCAACCGCATACTATAGCCCAGCTATCCTCCACACCATATGATAAACTGCATACTGGATCATGCCAACCAAAGATAAAAATATAAAAAAATTACACTGTGGATCGCAACTTCTATCGCCCCCTTAACTGCACGTTCTTCCTTAACTTTTCAAATAGCAGGTACTATTTATGGATATACTAACTAAAAGATGTGCACATCACCATGACTACACGACACATCACAAGAGACCGCTAAGCATAAAACGACAGTTACAATTATGCTAAAACCGAACTACGCACGTCTGCAGTGTTTATTTTATTATTCTTTTATTATTTATATTAGGCATTTTAGGATTAATAATAACTGCAATTCGATTTAAAGCCACTAGCATATATATACTGCTCATTTATTTCATATAAACTATTTATTTGCTCTCATATTAGCTATTCACATTATCGCCTCTCTCATTTACCTTTCCCAGCTTCTTAACTGTTCCCTTTATTTCAGTTTCATTTTTCACCATCTAAATTCTAGGTTCACAACAATGGCATCGAAGGAGATAAAAATAGAATTAAGAGATATGAATTAGACACTACCACATCTTGAAACAACCAAAAGTGACTGGATAATCAAAGTCCGGGTGGTACGTAAGTACAATGCTCCACTAAAACAAAACCTAAATATCCTACGGACACTGGAGGTCCTGCTGGTAGATGAAAAGGTCAGCAAGAAACTCAATTTTGTTTAGTTCTCTGTCCTCGAAAAGTTATCCACCGAGAATTTATATATATGTTTTTCTTTATTTAAGACTCAACGATTTTTATGTTTTAGGCTTATCGAATTCAAGCCACTGTCAACCCACCACATATTGTTAAATACGATACATATTGTTAAATACGATGGGTTATTACGTGAAAATATGGTTTGCTACCTAATAAAACCTCACAGTTACAGAGAATAACAGTAAATATGGCATCACAAACCACACCTACCACATACTGTTCACCCAATTGATTGATGTTTTCATCGTTGGAGATCACAATTTCACTAAATCAATATTCCAATTCAAAAGCATAGCTGATATATTGGACTTCAGGAGGTCAACAACACCGGACTGCTCGGTATGTTTTTACTGTCTAATTTAGAATTTAGAATTTGGAATATATATTAAATCTAACCTGATGAAATTTCCTTTGTTTTTAGATATCATCGGCAGAGTGGTACTTACTTACCTTCTCCAACCACAAAAAAGACAGCAACTGGATTTATCGACTGACATTTTGACATAGAAATCCAAGACAATGAGTACCCACAAAGAACTATTATTTTAATTTAGTATTTCATAATTATGATTTCTTCACACTGATTCTGGATTTTTTTTTGCGGTCTTTTGACAGCGACTAATGATGTATTTTTTATTGTAGAAAGAATAGAATTACTTATACACTGTGGGGCAAATATGCTGATTAGATGGTCAAATTTATCGAAGCCTCAGGCAAAAACAGATTCGTCATGATTATCCAACTTCGTACTGCTAAGATTTTCAAGCAAAAAGCTGCGATTTCTAATGCATTCTATGCAACAAAATTAATAACCAATTCCGGTGTGCCTGAGATCAAAGAGTTCAGCGAAAAGTATAAGACAGACGATCATTCATAGTATTACTGCGTTTTTCATTGTAGTCATTACTAATATATTTTTAATGTCATTTCAGGGCTGATGACACAGACGATGACTCTATAGACACCATAACTCATGTTTCAGCCTTATCAACCCAGACTATGGTTGAAGAATTAGGAGACATCTATCCAATGATGACTCTAAAAGAGATTATGAATTGTAAAGAGGTAACTGAGCATTTAAGTAAGAAAAAAATAAATTCAGGCATCAATTTTCTTTTAAATATCATAACCATTAGATTTAATATATATTATACCTACATATATCAGACAGGGTATTATTTGTGACAGCTCAAATCACAGCAGTACTAAGTGAATGTGATTGGTCATATATAAGCTGTCGAAAATGTAAAAAGAAGCTAGACAGCTCGCTTGGAGGCTACTACTGCGATCTATGCAAACTTCAAGCAAGCAATCCAAATTCCTGCTATAGGGTTCAGGTAAACGTTATTGACGGAACACAAAATGCCACATTTATGCTATGGGGTAGCATTTGTGAAGCTTTAATTGTAAAGAATGCAAAGGAAATCAGAAACCGCATCACCAAGGTATTATTCATACGGATTTGCCTAAATTATACCCATTCTCAACTAATATACATTATTTTACATAGGACCAAGTTGAGAATAAAGGTAGCAGTAGCACTAAGCACAGTGAATATTCTATCGGTACCACTGGCCGCCCAGAAGAGTTGGAGTACCTTGTCAGCCAACTCTTATTATTCAAAGTGCATATACGAGATCAAAATGTTCAACTAGAAAATCCAAATCCTGTTTTTCAGTCTGAGATGTTTCTTGTGATGCTGATTTGATCGCAAAGTATAAAAAGATAGAGATTAAGATTACCAAGGTCATATTGTAAAATGTTTCAATTTGGTTGTACTCCCCAAATAGCAAATTACTAAGATAATTTTGTTTTCCAGAAGACGGACGTGTTATCATGGCTTGCTATGACTGGGGAGGAGGTAATTGAGGTAAAGGATTTTTTTGCACAAATTTAAAACTATTTTATTTTATTTTTTCAAGATGCTAAAATTTATATTTTCTTACAGTTGGAAGAGTCAAGTAGCGGAAGTGTAGAGAAGACACCTCTAAAGACCTCAAACAAAAGAAGCTATTATGCTCCTGAAGACAGTGTGAACAGTAGCATGCTATTGGATGATGGGTCGTCTACAAAGGTTCCCCGCCTCAAGAAGGGAAAAGAAATCAAAGTTGAAAAAGACTGACTATTTTCTTTTTATTAATTAGAAGTGCTTCGATTTGAATGTTTTGAGCTTCTGCTGATTATGGTTTTGTTATCATTTTCCGTTGCCCATATTTTATATAACCAACTATCAAAAACAATATATCTCTGCGTTTGCACTTTCAATGGTCCTAAGAATAGAAATAGAAAGTTCTGTTTTCTAATTTATGAAAATTGCAAAAACTTTTCCAATTTGCTTACTACTACGATATCCAATACTAAAACAAGAAATGATTATAAAGTTGCAAATACAAGTATTTTTTTTCCGCCCAACCATAACTGTTCGATCTATTAGGACATTCAGTTATTGGTTGAATCAACTTTAAGTGTATTATGTATAATTTACTATTTAGTATTACATTACATTCCACCCAAGATATACATCTGTTATTGAATGACCATGTACAGGCAAGCATAAATATTGGTTTTTTCCATATCACTGCTGTACTAACTAATCCAATCCCTATCTAAACTAATTGAATCTTTAATGTACACATTGAAAAGTGTTTGCCATATTGATTATTAAACGGACATCATATGATTATGAATACTAACATTTCAACGTTAACAAAACTTAAATGACGAAACATGTTATTAATTTAGTTAATCATTTATTCCTGAATTATTTATTATTATTATTATTTTTTTTTGAAGCTACCATGGTCTAATTTTTAGTTAGCCTAAATTAATAATAACCGCTGTATCGGGAAAAAAATTACTAAGGACCTCCACACGTTATAAACCTTTAACTTAAATTGAAGCTTTGAACTAACCGCTCGATAGCATTTATGCATTGAACTTAGAAAATATGTCCTCCTAAGTAAACCGCCAGCAGTGACCATCATTTCAAAACACGGTCTCACTACATGGTTCCACAAAACAAATTATACCCACGTTTTCTTCAACCGTAGTTTTGGGAATCCCTATAAATAACCTACTTATCTAGAAATCTGTCCATTAAGTATCCGGATTACTTTTTAAGAAGAACCACGAACAAAAAATGCAGTCCACAATCCAAAAAGATTTCATTAGCCAATTGCCTAATTGCTTACTAGGCCAAATTATATGCCTCCTTACGATTAAAGATGGTTTGAAAACCAGTACTCTATCTCGAAGGTGGCGGGATTTATACAGTACTAGAAACCAACTCACCATTGACGCGGCAAACATGTTGTCGACCCCGTCTTTGACCCCAGTCGACGTTGATGAAATTGTTTGCCGAGGAGATAGCGTAATAGAGCTATATCGTGGGAAACACATCAACACGTTGACAGTGAACTTTTTCTTTCGCCATCAGTATGTACCTCACCTTGATAGATGGATAAACATCTCAGTTGCATCTGGAGTTAGAAACATCTGGCTTATATTTACCCCAGATGAAAGAACCAACAGCTTTGAGGAAATTCATCGGTATACATTTCCTCACTGG
>CAVNYN010233378.1:0-39207 GCA_963692815.1 Nyctanthes arbor-tristis
CTTAACTTTGGAAAGTGTCTATAAGTTAAACTCTCTAGAACCAATCATTTTTGTGGTCCTTTGTGTCTTTATCTTAATTTTTTTGCTCTGTTGGTGTAGATACTGTCTTCCAAGTGATTCCAGGTCTATAGCCCTTAAACTTAGTTGTATTCTGTTTCTCTATGTGAACCATTAAGTATTTGCATTTTACATGTTTATATTTCATTCCTTTGATTATTATGTTTCTTTATGTAGTTAAATTGGTGTCTTAGATTTTAGCAATTTTACAGTATCTTTGATTTGTTTAGGTGTCTCATAGATTTGTTAGAGCGGGTTAAGGTACGCCGGATTCCGATTTAGTTCATTAATTGATTAATATTTTTTATGTTAGCTTTGTGTTTGTAAATTACAATAAATGTGGGATTGCAATGTGTAAGAGAATGATGACAAACTTTGGCTTAGAGATTTATGGCAGGTGCACACTTTTTTTTTTAAATTGATCTATAGGGGCGACTCAGTCGTCTCTGTAGACGACTTATAGGGACGACAAAGTCGTTTCTATAGGTTGTTCGCTCCTATAGAACAGTTGCAGCAGTCCTGTAGGAACGACCTCATTGGGGCGACTTTGTCGCTGCAATTTATCAATAGAGGAGACTTTCGGCCCTTTAGAAATGACAAATGTTGCCTCTATTTCACTTATTTCTTGTAGTTATGCCATTAATTCTTCACTTTTTGTTTTCTATTATCGCAAACAAATTTTGTAAACTTTTCAACTCCGTTCGCATATTCTTGTGTAGTAGTCTTCCGTGCATCTAACTCTGATTCATAACTCACGACCCATCAAGAGAGTCAAAACAAGAATTACTTATTTTTAGCGGATAATTTTTCTTATATTATTTGATTTCCTTAATTTTTTTGTCCATTCATGCTTGTTACTTATATATATATTTGCATAACAAACTTAATCAAATAAATTTTTACATTATTTGATTTTCATAAGTTATTTGTACATCAATATTGCTTATTAATGATTTTCATAAGTTATTTGTACTTCAATATTGCTTATTAATTACATATCCGTTCGCATCACAAATTTGATCAGAGAATTTTTATAGTATTTGATTTTACTTAATTTAGTTGCCCATTAATACTTGTTAATTACATGTTTATTGGCATCACAAAATTAATTAACAAATTTCAGTATTTATTTGTCCATCAATATTTGGTAATTACTTTTCTATTTTCATCACAAACATAATCAAAGAATGTGTACATTATTTAATTCTTTTAATTTATTGGTCCATCAATTGTTCGATTTCCTTACATATGTGCTTCTTAATTATTTATATCATTGTATCACAATTTTATTTTGGAGCATTAATATTAATCTATGTTAGAAAATTTCAAACAAAATTTTGTGAGACATTTCATCAAACAAGTGCAGCGCAAAGTTGGTCTAACTTATGAAATGACAAATTGCTTGCTTTCAATCTCAAATTTTATGACTTTCTACTTAACTCATGTGTACCCGTAACAATTTATGTATATATTTAACAAAGAAAGCCCAAGATATTTCACATTTGTAACCAAATTTTAACACAAATCATAGATTCATAATCCCCAATTTCAATATATAATGCTTCATAAATCATACAAATCTTCTCAACATTTAACTTATTTTGTTCCAAAAAATTACCTTGAAGTGAAAAAAATGAATAGAACTATTGGAGAAAAAGCTGGGTATGGATGGAGATGAATGTTGCGCGGCCTTTGTCAGAAGAAAGAAGATGCGCCGCCACCATCGCCTGTGGTAGAAGGTGCGCCGCCGCCTCTGCCGTCATCGTCGCTGGGTATGAACAAATCAACCGAGAGGTTCAATGTGTATGTTTGGAAATGAACTTGGAAAATGGGGGTCTGCTGGAGTTTTGTAATTTTGAATTAATGACAAGCTCTTAGGCATCGGTTTCACTTGGAAAATAGGCATCAGCTGGAAAATGGGTGTCGGTTTCACTTGCGAAATGAGGAGCCAACGTGTATTCATCTGATCCTTGAAAAATAGGTGTCAGTTGTAGCTTGGCAATGGATGCCTATGCACTTTACACGTTGGTTGCTTTTTTGCAACCGACCTGTAAAGTTTACACCATATTTTCAAAATTGTCACTGTCTACTATTGTGTGTCATTTTTTTGACCAACCAACGTGTATTTCACTCGAATTTTTGTGAATTTTGTTGTAGTGTTTGCTCCAATTAGTGTTTTAATTATTATTGAATACTCAACTGAAATCAATATAAAAAATTATAAATTTTGAAAACTTCTTTAAATACAACGTCAGTCGTACAACTTGTCAGTTTTTCATCCTTATCACATTATACCATGTTCTTGGTGCACTATGGCATGTAGTTGCCCGGGGCTAAAATTGAGATTCATAAAAAATTCTATACATGAGAGAGTGATTGGACATGACATTTGTTGATCGTTATACGAATTGTGCATATGATATAACTAAAGGACGACAACCTTATATGAAGGCTAGGGTCAATGACATCTTTTGAATTAAAACCTATACTCAACTAATCTCATGCGAAAACACACACAACACATGTTCAGCTCAAGAAAATAACTCAATTCTTTTTATTTAAGTGCAACCAAGAACTATACAATGAATGAAAACGTAACTGAATAGATTGCCCAAAAGGTCTACATACTCCAAATGGGTTGGGCTAAAAAAATCCAAAACAATCAAAAACGAAACTGTAAAATAAAAAAGGACCAAAAATGAAAAAAGCAACATAATTTAAGGAAAAATTGAAATCAGCAATGGTGAAACTAGTTGAATTTCTCTCGTCATGCTTGACAAAATCCCGTGAGATATCGCCTCATGTATTTTCTTGGGTAATATCTAGCCGGACATGTATCATCACCCTTTTTCTTCTGACAATAAGTAAGTGCAAGAAAATGGTAAATGACTTTTCTTCTTTGAATAGGAAGATACTAGTAAAATATAATTGAAAGGTATTTTGACTACTTGATCTAATCATCGACAGTAGGTTGGTTTTCTCACCTACTGGTACAGAAAAAAGCTTTTATGTCCTATATGTCACATTTGTTTTTGTCCTGTATGTAACGCTCTTTTTTTCCATCAATACGTTGCTTGCAGAGATTCTCATTCTTCACTCTCCTCGTAGCCGCTTTCCATGCCCTTGCTGCTGATTTTGCTTCTCAATTTTACTGACGTCACAAGAAGAATTGGGTATTTGGGTTTTTCCTGCTTGTAGGGACTCCCATTCTTGCCCCAGTCAGAAAAGCATTGCTCGGAACCTGTCGCCATGGCTCACCAGGCACATTTCTCCTCATTCTCCTTCATCCTTTTCTTGCTTAATTTTCCCTTTTCTTGACTGACAGTATATGTTTCTGATTTCCTTCTATTTTTCTTTCTTGGTGGAGGTGTTTGATAATTTGTTTGAATGACAAACATGAAATCTTTCATTGTTGAAGGATTAGTTTTGTTTATTGCCTGTTTATAATTTGAAAAACATGAAATTTTTCCTCTTGAGAATATTTAGTTCCAGATTATTGGGCTCACTAGGCACGTTCCTCCTCCTCCTCCATCCTTTTCTTGTTTGGTTTTTCTCTTTTCTTGATTAACAATATATGCTTTTGATTTCCTTCTATTTTTCTTTCTTGGTGGAGGTGTTTGGTAATTTGTTTAAATGACAAATATGAAATTTTTCATTGTCGAATGATTAGTTCTATTTATTGTCTGTTCATAAATTGAAAAACATGAAATTTTTACTTTTGAGAAGATTTAGTTCCAAATTATTGGGCTTTTGTTTTCAGCGTATTGAAATTGCCCTGGGTTCTGAATTTTGCTCGTTACAATAGAAAAATGAAATTTTGGCATGGAAATTATTGGGCTCTGATTTACACTCTTTCCCTACCGACGCTCTTCCGATCTAAATGAACTCCAAGTGGTCAAGATGTTCAATTAATCTACGGCTGAGATGATAATGCTTTCTAATTTTTGGTCTTGATTTTCAAATTTACTTGTTCTTGTTGACATTATGGCTAGAGAAAGCTCCTTTGTAAATGTGGTAGAATTCTGATTGGTAAAGATGAATTCATGACCACGAATTAGCATTGGCATAGCTGTGACACTTGAAATTTAGGATGACATGGATTTGATCTATGAGAATGTGCAGTTAAGGAAAAGTCACCAGGCCACATAAAGCTCTATTGTATTTTATTCTTTGTATGGTTAAAAATGAGTTTAGTAAAAATGACTTACGAAAAATAATTCCCAATCATGCTATATGTTAAACCCAAGTAGTTGAGAAATTTGTGTGTGTCGCGATTAGGATGATTAAACCTTTTGAATACTTTGAATAGTGACTTTGTTGCAGTTCAATCCCAAAATAGATTGGTAAGTCAAATTAGTGGTTTCCTCCTTCATTATTTTTCATTTTGGTGCATAAATTGAAATAGGATCACTTATTTTAATTAACGAAGTAAATTTTGTCATGTTTCATTATTAACACTATATTTAGATTTGTTGATGACTTTCATTTGATATAGAAAAGAATATAGTGGGCATGGATATAGAAGAACAATAGACATGTCCATTAAAAATAACATATCAAAAGTCGTCATTAATGAGAGATAGCCTTTGCAAGAAAATGTAAGTAATACTATCAAAAATCCCTAAATTATTATCCTATTGATTGTGAAATTGATAGACATTGGTTTATAGTGTTTAAATCCCCTATATGCAGTGTTAATTATGTGATATTGTATTTAAAAGTTCACATTTATGTTTAGTTTGTTGAATTGTAGGTTAAAATCCAAGAATAAGCAAAGATGTGCGAGTTTGGACGAGTTTGGTTCAACTTTGAACACATTCTGGAGCTTGGAGATCAAGAGGCAACAAGGAAAAAGATAGAGGATAAAAAAGAAGATGAAAAAATCTCAGGCTTGAAATGTGCTCATTGCGGGCGCAACGTAGGATTATTTACGGGCGCAATGTAGGAGGAATATCTATCATAAATTAAGGTTCTAAGAGCTAAAAGTCAGTTGTGGGCGCAATGAAATAGACATTGCAACATATTACGGTCTTGAAAAATTACACATTGCGGCCACAATGAAGGGCCACAATCTCGTATTCTAGAAACAAAGTTTAGAGAGCAAGTCAGAGCATTGCGGGTGCAATGATACCTAACAATGACCAGTCGACAGAAAATTTCTATTTTCCTTTTCCATGTCAACGTCTTAGTTTGGTAGGTTTCTTTTACTATTTCTAAGCACTTTTTAGGGCCTCTAAGCCTCCTATAAATAAGACTAGACTAGTTCTCCGTTGAGGGAGATAGAATACACACAAAGACCATAGAAAAAGGGAGAAAAACACAAAACTTTTGAAGATTCGAGGATCAAGTTCAAGATTCAAGAAGGAGAAGCTCGGTATAAGAGTTTGAGCTAATTACCCGGGTAATGTGCTCTATTTTATTTGTGTTTTTCATTCATAATGTGTAATTGATTGTAAGTTAGGAAGAACGATGTAGCCTAGTTGGTATCATAATCATGTTTTTTATGTTGAATTTATACGATTGATTCTCATGTTAAATTCTTATTGGTAGATTATTTTGTCTTCATCTCTATGGCCACTGGATGTATGAGTGTATAGACTTCTGTTGAACTCAAGAGAGGAATATTTAAGTAAGCATATGCAATAAAAATCATTAATTAAGACATGACAAAGAGATTTGCTTGTGGTTAGTGCGATCACGTAGGGTGAACTTCGGAGAGGCTTACATGAATTTCTTGTTGATTAATGCACTTAAAAGAGTTCTTAACGCACTCAGTTAGAGATAGGTGAGGGGGCCTAATTTTGTAGGATCAGCTGGCTTCGATATGAGTAGTTAGCTAATTTCGTGAGATTCGATTGCTAACATAGATTAGTTGTCATTAGACTAGGTGGTCTAACTATAGTGAAATAGTGAGTCCTAACATATATCTATCATATATTTCCCTCTGGATTTTTGTATATATATTATTTTCTTAATTTTATTTCTTTCTTTATTTATTCTCTTTTTCAAAATACAAAATATTTGATCATTCAAATAAAGTAAGAATTAATAATTCCGGTATTCAATCCGATCCTCGTGGGAATGATAACTCAGACTCATAGTCCACTATATTACTTGTTCGACCCGTAAACTTGCGGATTTCACACACATATATTACACGAACAGAAATCTTCCTAGTGTGTAGGTATAAGTACATTGACAATGAACCAAGAAGTAATGTTAGAATGTAAATGATGAACCCAGCGGTAAACATCAGTATGTATTCATATGTTTTCTCACCTAATTCCTGATTTAGTATTAGAGTCATTATCTTTTACTACATGACATATTAATGTCTTTTGTATTCTTGTCTTTATATCACTACTTTGAAGTGTCTCATGATCTTATTTATCATTTATGTTCTTGTTTCTGAGGTGGTTAGTTTCCTTGATACTATACACTTGACTTGTTTGCAAATATAATGAAGGCAAACGCACCAGAGAAAGTTTGTGAAAATGTTCACAATCAAGAATAGCTTAACTAGTAAAGAAAAAGCTGAGAATCAAACAGAGAACTTCCAAGTCTTTAAAGTAGACATTTTCAACATTTTCATACCCAAGTTATTAAGTCTAAACTTGTTGAACTAGTTTTCACAAAAATTTCCAATATGGCTTCGTTGCGCTTGTATTTCATACTTTATGTCAATTTTATATGTATAATTCATATAATTGTGTAAAATGTGTTTTCTTTTCTAAAATATTTTAAATAGTGGCAATGCTTCTCTTTTTTATTTAATGTTAGTAGTTTTTATTCCATTAAATAAATATTGCTCTGTGAAACATTTCATGCAATGTTATTACGGTTTTACCATGGGTAATGAGAATACCGATAAAATTTTATTAATTTTCATGTGTATTATACATACAGTGTATCACATAATCTCAAAGATGAAGTCAATTGTCATTTTATATTTACTTCATCTAAAAAAAACATACGGTCGGTAAACACCGCCGGGAAGCGGTATACTATTATTATCTCGTAAATTCTATATGTCATGTGCTAATATTGTTGTGCTTTTCAATTCCTATAGACATCAATGTTTTGAACTTTGGATGAGTAATTATTTGGGATTTTGGTTTAACTGATAGATTCTTCAAAATGAGACACTTTCATCACCTAATAGCTTTTAAAATGGTTGGAGGTGTTAAAAATGGGCGGCTATGACGGCAAAGTAAAATAGAGAACTATGAAAAATTCTAGGGAGACATGAAAAGGGGACATTATTAGGTGACATTCTTATGTGGCACACTTGTATTGGATGATGAAAAAGTAGCCATGTAATCATCACCTAATTAATGTGTGCTACATGAAAATGTCACCTAATAATATCTCCTTTTCATATCCTCCTAGAATTGCTCGAGAACTAGAGGCTCGAATTTCATTCCTAGCCAAGTATAGAAGTCATATGATGGACGTAATTTTATGCTTCCAAAGTAATTTTACGAAAGTGAATCTAGGAAGAAAGCTGAAATGGTCGTATATGAGATGTTCATATGTGAGAAAATTTTGATACATACGAGATGAATTAATGTGACATTCAGTAAAATACATGTTGCGTAAAGTGACTGCACATATATTTAGGTGAGATTTGAAAACTTGAGAAGACTAGTTTTGCACAAGCTAAAGGTAAAAAATTTGAAACTGTAACCATTGGGTTTAACAACTAAACATTAACCATTTTGCCAATTTGTTTTAGGGTTAATTTCGCAAATCCTCCCCAACTTTTAGGTTAAGAACCGGTTTCGTCCCCAACATTTTTTAAGACACACCACAGCCCCCAACCTTTCAAAAATGCACACAAATCGTCTCTATTGCTACTATTCCGCCAAATTTTTATAAAAAAGACAATTATAACCCCCATAAACATTTTAAACTTTTTTTAAAAATATTTAAAAATAATAAAAAACTAAAAAAACCCACCCCACCCCCACATCTCCCTTGCTGCCAGCAATACTACCATTTTGCTGCCAAAAAAGGGTGGTGAATCCCCCTATTTTGCTGCCGGAAATGGCTGCCATTTCCAGCAGAAATGGGGGGTGAATCCCCCCCCATTTTGCTGCCATTTTGGGCAGCAAAATGCTGTCGGAAATGGCTGCCAATTCCAGCAGAAATGGGGGGTGAATCCCCCCATTTTGTTGCTATTTCCGGCAGTAAAATGGGGGGGGATTCACCCCCCCCCATTTTGCTGCATTTCTGGTAGCAAAATGCTGCTGAAAATGGCAGCCAAATGGTTGCCATTTCCAGCAGAAATGGGGGAGTGAATCCCCTCATTTTGCTGCCATTTCTGGCAGCAAATGCTGCTAGAAATGGCTGCCAAATGTTTGCTAATTCCGGCAGAAATTGGGGGGTGAATCCCCCCATTTTGCTGCCAGAAATGCAGCAAAATGGGGGGGATAACAAAATGATGCGGCATAAATGGGGGGGTGAATCCCCCCCATTTTGCTGCCATTTCCGGTAGAAAAATGGGGGGATTCACCCCCCCATTTTGCTGCATTTCTGGCAGCAAAATGCTGGAGGAAATGGCAGCCAAATGGCTGCCATTTCCGGCAGAAATGGGAGGGTGAATCTCCCACATCCCTCCCATTTCGCTACCATTTTTGGCAGCAAAGTGCTGCCAAAAATGACAGCCAAATGGTTGCCATTTCCTGCAGAAATGGGGGTGAATCCCCCCATTTTGTTGCCAGAAATGGCAGCAAAATGAGGAAATTGACCCCCTTTTTAGCCGCCGGCAGTATTACCGGCGGCAAGGGAGACGTGGGGTGGCGTGGGGTGAGTTTTTTTAGTTTTTGATTATTTTTAAATATTTTTAAAAAAGTTTAAAATGTTTAAGGGGATATAATCATCTTTTTTATAAAAATTTGGCGGAATAGTAGCAATAGGGACGATTTGTGTGCATTTTTAAAAGGTTGGGGGTTGTGGTGTGTCTTAAAAAAGGTTGGAGACGAAACTGGTTCTTAACCGAAATGTTGGGGACGATTTGCGAAATTAACCCTTTGTTTTATTTGTTAATCTTTTTTACTAATAAATTAAAATACCAAATCTGAAATCTCAATTCTAAAACAAACTCTAATCTATCATAATACGTTAATTCACCATCTCTACCATGTGTATTGGTGGGTTTAATGTTATTTAAATTTTTTAATGCAATTCACTTTTTTTTTTAATTTTTTAGTTTTATTAGGACTTTTTAAAACATGGAGAGTAACATGTATTTTTTCCATTATTGTATATATATACGAACGATTATATATAAGTATGTATGTTGTCTTTTAAATGGTCTTGAACTTTACGATTACTACGTCCATTGAACTTATTGATTTAATTATTGTATACTTGTATTTTTATATTTTCTACAAGGGTGTAAATATTACAAATTTATATTTACCTATCTAATAATATATTTTAGAAAGTTTTTTTTATCTGTGCAACCCACGGGTGATTTAACTAGTGTACATGTATGTGTGTGTGTGTGTGTATATAAAGGCAGTCAAATGCCTTCTTTTTTCCCGCCAATTTTTAGTTTTGTAACTCTCACAGTCACACTCTTGTGGTACCTTTTGTGTTGTGCATTTTATTTTTTGTTTTTTCCTATTTCCACCGCAAATTTCCTTCTTTTTCTTCCCATATTTCCCTTTCAAGTGTCTAGCGATTCTTATATCCTTTTAATATTTTTATCTTCCCAAATTTCAACTTTCCTAATTTTATCCTAATCAAGTTTACTCTTATCACATCTCTTGGCATCTTTGATTCCTAAGACAGTCTAATTGTGGTATTCTATCAATCCTCGATCATAATTTCTATAATGAACGAGCTTAATTTATTTTCTTATTCAAGAAAACCAATTAATCATCCGTATTCTATATGGAAGATTTTCAATTACCCTTCCTCTATCATCAGTTCATATTCGTAATTGATTGACTCTTATTACCGATTTGGATTATATAATTTGGTTTATACCGATGAAAGCTTAAAAAAATTTTGTGTACAATTATCTTATTCACTTAATTTTTGCATGTGACACTTGTGTTGAAATCCTACAATGTTTCTTTGTTGAAAATCCACTGTGATTTCTAATGGACGGTGAAGGCACCGTGATGAAATTGGAGCTTTCTTTTTTTTTTTTTTTTTTTGATATTAAGCTTAATTGTTTTATTTCATATTTAACAAATGTTGCATATTAATCCACAGTGATAGTTCCAAAATTAATTTATTCCATATGAGAAAAACTTAGGTACAACGGATGCATCATCTTAGTTGCTATATCCAACCAATAGTTGTACTACATTTCACTAATTTATGTTTTGTTGGAAAAAATAGACATTTGGGACACAACTTTGAGTGTTATCTGATTCTTAATTTTGAGATATGAATTTAGATTTGTGTTCTCCTTTGTCGAGAGCCTTGAAAACATGTGTTTATTTGCCTAAAATGATGGTTGGGTGAATGAGAAATTGAGTCTCAAAATTTGTCATAAGAAATGAGTTTAAGTATTGAGAGAACCTTGTCCCGCATTGGAAATGTTATAATCCAATGACTTAGTTAAATATCTTTACATATTTATAATATGTAAATTGTGTAATTGAAAGGCTCTCTCTTGTGCGTGCCTCCACAAAGGGTGCCAATCACGGCTCAGAAATACACTTTGGACCATTGAACTTGTGTGCAAGCGCGACCTGCGTACACGAATGCTGGGCCAAAAGTAGGCGCCGAATCTAACCGAGTTTTGCAAAAATATGCTACAAAATTTTATATGTGCTAGAATGTGAAGCGTTGTGACTATTGATATTCCTATCATTCAACTTCAATGAATATTCACATTTAATTTTTGGCATTCGACATGCCTTATTCTGCCTGCATAAGGGCTAGTTTTTGGCATTTTAGGATATGAATTCTCCTCCACATTTTCTTACTACAAGTCTCGTGATACTGTTTAGGCATGTTTCGGTCGACCTAGATATGAATTTCGTTGCTCTGTATCAGCATTGTTTCCTCTAGGTCTCGACTGTTGTATCCTGAGAAACAGATGTCTAGCGTATTGGGAACGAATCTATTTTAAGGACACTGCGTCAAATACAGGCCTCGTTTCTGGTTACTTTTTGTTTCCTACAGAGGTTTATGTTTATGTTCTGTTTCTGATAGTGGTCTCTGTTCACGTTTTGTTTACATTCAGATCGGAAGATTTGTCTCTGATAGTGATCTCTCTTTATATTCTATTCTATTCACGTTCTGTTTACATTCTACTTATATTCTGTTTCTGACAGTGGTCTCTATTTACATTCTGTTCAGGTTCTATACATTCTACTTATATTCTGTTTCTGACAGTGGTCTCTCTTTACATTCTGTTCACGTTCTATTTCTGACAATGGTCTCTGTTCACCTTCTGCTTACATTCTTTTCTATTTCTATCAGTGGTTTCTGTTTACCTTCTGTTTCTGACAGTAGGCTCTGTTCACCTGTACTATAGTTTGTCTAACAATCTTAAAATAAATTCGCTATTTCTGCTAATTGTTTTTGTCATATAAACTGACTTGGATAGTTTTGGTTCAGTTATTATGGCTTCAGATTCAAATGTGGTTAATACAAACCAAACTGTGGATGATGCACAAGCGATCCTAGCTGTGTCTCAAGTGCCAACTTTGGCTGTAACTCACTCTGTTCTAACTGTGAGTGTTCCGGTTATTCATGGGGAAAAACTAGAAAGTTCAGTGGTTTGAACTTTAAGATGCGGCAGCAGAAAATGTTCTTCTATCTAACCACCTTGAATCTTACACGATTCTTGACTGAAGCTACTCCTAAACTTGAAGAAGTTCAAGGAGATATTCAAGCTGTGAGTGCAGTTGATGCCTGGAAACATTTTGATTTCCTTTGCCGAAATTATATAATGAACAGCTTGGCTGATTCGCTATACAACTTATATAGTGCAAAGCAAACAACAAAGTAACTGTTGGAGTCTTTTGAATGGAAATACAAGACCGAGGATGCTGGGACCAAGAAATTTATTGTTGGCCAGTTTTTGGACTATAAAATGGTGGACTCTATAACCGTGATCAGTCAAGTGCTCTTGCCAAAGGAATGTCATTGAGTGCAACCTACCAAGTGTCACTATTATTGAAAAGCTACCTGCAGCTTGAAAAGATTTCAAAAATTACCAGAAGCACAAAAGGAAGGAAATGAATGTTGAAGATCTAATTGTTAGACTTTGAATTGAAGAAGAAAATAAGGTCAAAGAATGTGGATATACTCTGATTGAACCAACTCAGGCCAACGTTGTGGACCATGGTCAGAGGGTGGAATTTCAAAAATGAAATTCAGAGGAACATGCTATAATTGTGACAAGCCTAGTCACAAAGCTGCTAAATGTAGATTGCTAAAAACGGGTAAGCAAAAGGAGGCAAACATGATTGATGACATTGTACAAGATGTGTTTGGAATGAGTCTTGTAGCTGTGGTCTCCAATGTGAACTTTGTTAGTTCAATCCCAAGGAACGGTGGATTGACGCAAGTGCCACAAGACATGTCTGTTTCGACAAGGAACTATTTAGTTCTTTTGAAGATGTTGAAAATGGTGAAAATTTGTTTATGGGAAATTCTGCCACTTCTGAGGTCAAGAGGATTGGAAAAGTAGTTTTCTAAGATGACTTCTGGCAAAGAATTGACTTTGACCAATGTGTTGTCTGTGCTAGAAATTCGCAAGAACTTGGTGTCCAGTTATCTACTCAACAAGAATGGCTTTCGTATAGCGTTTGAGTCTGATAAAGTTATTGTATCTAAGAGTGGAATGTTTGTTGGCAGAGGGTATGTGTGTGATGGGCTTTTTAAGCTCAATGTAATGACTATCAAGTCAAAAATGAATAAAACAAATGTCTCTTTTGTTATTTGCTTGAGTCGTCTAATTTATGGCAAGGTAGGCTAGGATGTAACACCCCAAAAAAATTTAAAAAGGAATTAAACAAAATAATAATATTTTGATAATGATAATAATGGAGAATTACTTGAATTTTCAAGAATATACGATTATGATTCAATTGAACACCAAGAAGTGGAATGTGACAATATAATCATATTGAATAGTTGCAAGATTTGTCAAGACGTAAAGATGGGATAATTAATTGAATTGCATCAAGGGTGAAGTTAAAAGATTGTCAAAGAATTATAATATAGTTATTGACAATGCGAATGTTATTTTGACAATGATTAAATAACCGCTTGAAATACCACAGAAATGCAAAGATCGTTAATAGAGTGAGCCTGGAGGCAAGAATGTGGTTATTGGTTAGGATGACTTGAAGTATAGCCACTCAATTATAAAACCTTATTAAGTGGAAGGATTCAAGTAACATAGATCAAAACGTTATGACTTAATTATAAGATAATAGAAAATATAAGGACTTCTTGAGCAATAAACAAGCGAAACTCATTTGGCCACATCATCCCTTGACACAAATGGTTCCATATTGCTAAGAGTGGGCATCGGTTCGAGCAGTTCAGTTTTTAAACCAAACCGCCACCGAACCGACCAAGTCGGTTGCCAAAATTTTCAAACCGAGGCCGACCGCTAGCTCGCTAAAAACCCACACTTACCAAACTGCTCTAGGTTCAGTTGGTTCAAAATAACAGTCGGTTTCAGCCCTTCTCCAAAAGCGGAGACCCCAAAAATTTGAATGAAGAAAAAAATAATTTCTTATAACTTATGAAAAGGCAAACTAGACGTATTGATCATTAGGCTTGCCAACTCAATCTTTGCCCTATCTACCTTCCACTAACTCTGCCTTTTTTATATTTAGATGTCACCTCCTCTCATCCACTAAGTTTCAATGTGGGACCATGTGGGATGTTAAATCACATATATCTATTCCAGTAAAAAGAACAACACAATGGGCCTCTTCAAAATTTACAGAGTACCGGCCATAAGAAAACCTTGAGGATGAGGGACAAAGGGAAATTTCATCTATGCTTCTCCTTCCAACACAGGCCTTCATCCATGATTTGTGATTTGGCAGAGAAATATATAATTCTTCATCCATGCTTTAATGTTGCCGTTTCTTCGTTTCCTTCTTGTTCATCTATGATTTGGGTTTCATTTTTTTCTTTTGATTTGTGATGTGAGCGTGTGGATGCATCTTTGTTTGTTGCTCATCTATGTAGATCTATTATTTTTGTGTTCAAATCAAAAGAAAATTAGACAAGGATTTGATTTTTGCACTTTAAATTTTTGATTTTTCACAAGGAAAAATATAGTGGCTCACTATCGGGTTTTACACGGAAAAATGCCAGGGACAGGCAGTGCAGACAAATTCCTAGTGGTTCACAGTCATTGGTTATCATTCCCAACCTTTGTTTTCACGCTTCACAGTCCCCAACATTTGAAAAATACACACAAATAGTCCCTATTTCCAAAGTTTGGCAAAAATTTTAACAAAATGATGATTATACCCCCTAAAAACATTTTAATTTTTTTCTTAAAAGGTTTAAAAATAATAAGAAACTAAAAAACCGTTCCACCCCTACCCCAACCCATGTCTCTCGTCTCATTTGGCGCAATGCCGGCTGCTTGCCGCCTGAATGGTCCCTTCCAGTGGCCAAAAAGGGGGGTGAATCCCCCATTTTGCTACCGGGAACGACAGCAAAATGGGGGGAATTCGCCCCTATCTGTGCTGCCATTCTGTCAAGACAAATGCTATCAGAAATGATAGCTAAATGCTGCCATTTTCGGCAACATTTAACTCAGAAGTGGGGGGTGAATCTCCCAATTTCGCTGCCAGAAATGGCAGCTTTTACTGCCGTTTCTGGCAGTATTTGTGCTGCCAGAAAATGGCAGCATTACTGCCGTTTTCTGGTAGCACAAATGGGGGGTGAATCAGAAAATGGCAGCATTGTCGCCGTTTTCTGGCAGCACAAATGAGGGGTGAATCACCCCATTTTGCTGCCATTTGTGGCAGCGAATTGGGGATTCACTCCCCATTTTTGAGTTAAATGCTGTTGAAAATGGTAGCTATTTTGCTGCCATCTTGGGCAACATTTGTGCTGCCATTCATGGAGGGTGAATCCCTTTATTTTGCTGCCATTCTCGGCAGCAAAATGGGGGGATTCACCCCCCTTTTTGGCCGTCAGAATGGACCATTCGGACTGCCGACAGCCAGTATTGTGGCCAGAGAGTAGGGGAGACGTGGGGTAGGTCAGTTTTTTTTTATTATGTTTAAACCTTTTAAGAAAAAATTTAAAATGTTTATGTGGGGTATAGTCGTCATTTTATTAAAAATTTTGCTAAACAATAGAAATGGGGACGATTTGTGTATTTTTCAAAAGTTAAGGGTTGTGGGTGTGAACACAAGGGTTGGGGACGATTTGTGAAATTAACCCTTGAAAGAAGCATGATTTGTTGCGAAGTGACCAGGGTGGTGAGTATGAATCACCTTTTGTTGAAATTTGTGCTTAACACGGAATTAAACGCGAGTTCACTGTACCTCACAATACCCTAAGAAAATGGCGTTGTAGAAAGAAAATTCTTACTTTAAAGGAAGTGATGAGCTCAATGCTAATAAGTTCTGGATTGTCACAAAACATGTGAGGTGAAGCTGTGTTGTCAGCTAATCACTTTTGAACAAGATATCCCATAAGAAGCAAGGAAAAAGTCCATATGAACTATGGAATGGTAGGCAACCTTCTTACAAAATATTTACGAGTGTGGGGGTACATGCACCAAAGAAGCTGAAAATAGGTCTAAAAACAGTTGATTGCATCTTCTTTGGTCATGCACATAACAGTAGTGCGTATCAATTTCTTGTGCATGAGTGAAAGATCCCATATATACGCAAAAATGCAATAATGGAATCGGGGAATGCTTCATTCTTCAAACATACATTTCCATGTCAATCAAAGGAAAAAGTGAATTCTTCCAAAAGAGCTCATGAGACTATAAATGATAGTCATGAACAAGGAAGTAAAGAAAATGTTGAAGAGGTTGAACCTAGGCATAGTAAAAGGGTTAGGACCGAAAAGTCATTTGGTCTGGACTTTCTAACATAAATGTTGGAAAGTGAACCTCAAAACTACTAAAAAGATCGGAAGAGCACACTATAGAAGGTTCTCGATGGAAAGAGGCTTCAGAGTGAAATTGATTCCATTTTACAAAATCATACATGGGAACTGGTGGACCTTCCTCTAGGTTATAAACCCTTAGGATACAAATGGATATTCAAAAAGAAAATGAAAGCAGATAGAACAATTGATAAGTATAAGGCCAGACTTGTGATAAAAGGTTACAAACAACCCGAGGGGGTCTTAATTACTCTGACACATATCCTCTAGTGACGAGAATAACGTATGTTAGAACAATTCTATCTACTGTAGTGTTGCGAAAGCTTGAGGTGCATCAAATGGATGTAAAGACTACCTTTCTAAAACGTGATTCAGAAGAAGAAATTTACATGGAAAAACTTGAGGGGTTTAAAGCACTAGGGTAGGAACACAGGATGTGTAAATTACTGAATCATTGTATGGCTTGAAACAAGTACCAAAACAATGGCATGAAAAGTTTGATAATGTTTTGGTAGAGTGTGGATTTAAAACCAATGAATGTGACAAGTGTGTTTATATAAAAGATACAGAAAATGGTTGTCATGTTGTATCTTTATGCAGATGATATGATCATTGTTGGTAGTGATCATAAAATAATTAAATCCACTAAAGACATGTTAAAATCACTATTTGACATGAAAAATATGGGCTTGGCTGAGATTCTTAGAGTTAAAATTTCAAGAACACCTAATCGACTTGTGTTGAGTCAGTCACACTATGTGGATAAAATTCCTGAAAATTTTAATAAAGATCATTTAGGAACAGCTAGAACCCTAGTAGATACAAGTCAGCATCTATTAAAGAATAGAGGTGAGGGTATCTCACAAGTTAAATATTCCAAGGTGATTGGAAGTCTTATGTACTTGATGAGTTGTACAAAGACTAGACATAGCTTACGTAGATGGTAGGCTAAGTAAGTATACGAGTAATCCTGGAACTGACCATTACAAAGCGATCGTAAGAGTACTAAGGTACTTGAGATACACTAGTGAATACTGGATGCACTATACCAGGAATCCGACTGTTGTCGAAGGATATAGTGATGCTAACTGGATATCTAATATAAAAGAGTCAAAACCTACAAGTGAATTTGTGTTTACTTTAGGAGGTGCAACTATACCATAGAAATCTCTAAACATACTGTTATAGCCAGGTCCACTATAAAGTCTGAGTTTATTACTTTAGACAAGTATGGTGAAGAAGTAGAATGGCTACGACATTTATAGAGAATATTCCAAAACGGCCAAAACCCGTGCCTGCTATTTGCATACATTGTGACAGTCAATCTGTGATTGGCAAGGCACAGAGTAATATATGTAATGGTGAGTCTAGATATATACGTTGAAGACATAATACCATTAGGCAATTAATCTCGATTGGGGTTATCTCTGTTGACTATGTGAAGTCAAAAAATAATATGGCGGATCCGCTAATGAAAAGCTTAAATCGAGATTTAGTGGCAAAGTCCTCAAAAGAAGTGGGATTAAAACCCCCAAAAAATATAAGTCGATGCAAAAGAAACCCAACCTAGTTGACTGGAGGTCCCAATATCTAGGTTCAAAGGGATAACCTAATTGTAAAGATTTAATTAGGTCACTGTGGGTGTTCGAGACTTCCTTTATGTAATAGAGATATGTGGAAAGTGAGGTTAAGCAGAAATGCTTTTAGTGATTCTTAGAAGTTGGAAAGAGTCATCTGTGTGAGAGAGAAGTGGGGTTGCTTCAGAAGGAGTTGTTTGGGGTTCAGCTCTTAGAAACTCTCACAGAACTAGGCAGATGTTCATGGCTATAAATGAACATAACTATGAGAACTGAACTGTGTCAAGGAGAATCATGTGCTAAGTATATTAATGTTTATACAAACGAGTTCAATGATATCGAGTCTTCTAGTCAGCTAGTAAAGTAAATATACTTTGGCGATAGAAGGTTCAAAGGATTACACCTACCTATCTAATGTGGAGTTTGACTTTTGAACTTTATCACATCATTTTTATTCATGTGGGGGATTTTTGGAAAAAATAGGCATTTTGGACGTAACTTTGAATGCTATCTGATTCTTAAATTGAGATATGAATTTGGATTTGTGTTCTCCTTTTCAAAAGCTCCAAAAACGTGTGTTTATTGCCCAAAATGGTGGTTGGGTAAATGAGAAATTGAGATCGGAAGAGCGTTTGTTATAAGAAATGGGTTTAAGTGCTGGAATAACCTTATCCCACACTGAAAAGGTTATAATCCAATGGCTTGGTTAAATATGTTTACATATTTGTAATATGTAAATTGTGTAGCTAAGAGGTTCTCTCTTGCACACGCGCCCATCGAGGGGTGTAAATCACGGCTCAGAAATATACTTCAAACCATTGAACTTGTGTGCGAGTGCGACTTGCGTACACAAATGCCGGACCGAAAGTGGGCACCTTCTGTTTCTATTTCTAACAGTGGTTTCTGTTTACGTTTTGTTTACCTTCTGTTTCTGACAGTGGGTTCTGTTCACCTGTACTACAGTTTTTCTATCATTTTTAATAAATACAGTTCACGCCACTCTCATTTTTTATCCTATTTTTATCTCACTTTTCTCTCTCTCCTCTCTCCCTATTCACCCCATGTTTCAGTCACCCAATTTTTCTCTATTCATTCTATCTAGTTTGTTTTGATGTTTTCTTGATACTTCTATTCTTTTTTCATGTATATATTAATTATTCCAGCTAGTTTATTTTGACATCTTCATGCACTCGATTTTCAACGATAATTGCAAATATAATTAACAAAGACAAGTCGTTCAAAATGTTATTCCATTATAGCTATTTCGACTAGTTAATTTTAACATGAATTTTACTATGAATTGGCATTTCGTTTGTTAACTTTACAATGACTTTGGTGTATTTGATACATGACTTAATTATTCAATTTTTCGTAGATTTCATCATATTGAAATATTTTGGAAAGCATATTAGAGAAAAAAATCTTCATTGACTTACACTTCTACTTTTATGTGCAACTGTCGTCCAATCTTGTGCAATATGAAAATGTCAAAAAGAATCGAAAGATGAGGAGATGCTTTATAGTGCAAAAGAGTCTAAAGAAAGTATAAGAAATTCTAAGGGTTAAGTTTTTCTGATGAGTGATGTGGTAGGGAGAAAGGAAACAGAGAAAAGAGAGATGAATCTGGGGTAAAAAATGAGACTGGCAAATTGTATTCATTATCATTAATAAAAAAATAACGTTAAATGAGATTGGCATTAAACGAAATGACATGGAAATATTTAATGATGTAATACAACTATTGATCAGATGTACCACCTAAGACGGTACATCAGTTGTACCTAAATTTTTCTCCATCAAGCAAGTCTTAGATTCCATTGGTTTTTAAAGATATATTGAAATATTAAACTACTAGTTTTTCACATGTGCGTTGCACGGGAAATTATCCAAACAAATTATAACTTAGTATTATATGTAACTATTATTTAGAATAAAAAGTTTTGATAATTAGAATAGAATGTTTAAGTCCTATATTTCTAAACTAATTCCTAGTATGATCTACTCGATATATAATGGTATTGCGTGACACTATAAAATCATGAATTTTATATTACTGAACACCTATTATGTCATATCTATTTGTACCATGTCGACTTAAAAACAATGAAATATTGCCAACTAATCAAGAGACAATTGAAATAGTAATGGATATGTCAATACAAATACAAAATGTACCCCGACAATAAAAAATCACAATCTAAAAATAGTTGATTAACTAATACAAATTACGAAGTTCTTTGTACACAATATTTACAGTGGATTTGCTTAGACGACATGTGTGATCACAAATAAATAGCTTTAAACCTCCCCGACTGGTAGCTATAGAGACATCAACAATGAAAAGTAATCAACTTAAAGAAATAATCAATTTAAGAAATGTGTTACATGTTTCATGAAAAGTAAGTACAAAGAGCTCTCTAGTATCCTTAAACTACTAATATCGCAGAGGAAATGGCAATTAGAGCTTAATGAATACACGGCCCTGGCAAAGATGATGCAAATGGAGTGATCTTATAAGCTGCTCTTATTCCGCTTGTATTAATCAAGTTATGATCCTGCAACTACAGAAAAAAAACCCAACAGATGAAATAGCATGCACAGCACATAGTAAATTAACTGCTAAAAACATGAATAAGCGCAAGAACAATGATATTGAAACCATATATCCATTTGAATTCATAAATAACAAATTAAGTAAAGGAGATCGTATCATTCAAAACTAACATCATCAAATAAGCTCAACAATTATAATCAATCCAAATGCAATCCAAACCATAATCAACTATCAATGTCAAACCTCACCCTAATCCTAGATAGCAAATCATTAAATAAATAAAAAATAAAAAAGAATTGATGATTATAATGTATTAGAGAATAAAGGATAACTTGTCCCGTCACATAGCACATTAACAAACAATAACAACAGTACCTCATTGATTTCAAAGACATCCTTCAATGATTTTAAAGCCCCCATGTCAGGTTCATCAATAGTTTTAGAAAGTAAACTCACAAAAGACACTTGACTGAACTTTTGATAAGACGGTTTGCCCTCAATCAGAAGCATTATATATAAAATGTATCAAACAATAAGCAACCAAGGGAAAAAGAGTAAATAAGAAAGTAAAAAATATGCTGAACAATAGGAGGAAAAAAGGGGAAAAACTAACCTGTTGTGGAATTCTGAAATTCTGCTTGATCCCACTAACAATAATTTTGGTTGTGTAGTAATTATTTGAAAGTCCAATCTCACCTATGAAAATAAAACTTAAATTATAAAATAAAAAGTACCATTGCATTGAAAAATAAGCATCTTGAACTAAGATGTGACTTACCACAGTAGGATCGAGCACGACATCTATAGGTTTATCGTTTGATTTGTCGAAATTGGAGAACATGTCCACATATTCATCCTAGAGAGTACAATTTAACTTGGCATTACTAATTCACAAGAAAGATAGAATATTACAAAAATCAATCAGATATGGTTGCTTATATGGTTTCTCTGCTTCTAAAGAGCATGATTTTTATGAGGAATACGAGAAAAAAAACCCAAACAGTGAATCCTTCTTCCTTCATCAGAACCCAAAAAATCCCAGATGAAAAGGAGGTAATTGATCAGAAATTACCTGAAGAAAAGATAATAGAAATGGCCGTGCATGTTCATGTGCTTGTGGAGAATAAGAACACTGAATCAGGGGAAGAAGACAAATAGAAACAGAAGGTTCCTGTGACTGTGAACCAGCATGTTGAAAACCCAGACTCAAAAATTTGACCAAAAAAGCCAAGAAATTGACCCGAACATAAACCCCGTCAAGAGGAAAAGAAGAAGAGGAAGAAAGTGATATGTGTTAGCTTCAATTATGAGAAAATAAACTTGCCGGAGCCGGAGCCAGAGCAAGAAGAGAAAGTCTGCTTGATCCCACTAACAATAATTTTGGTTGCGTAGTAAGTATTTGAAAGTCGGATCTCACCTATGAAAATAAAACTTAAATTATAAAACAAAAAATACCATTGCATTGAAAAATAAGCATCTTGAACTAAGATGTGACTTATCCCGATAGGGCCGAGCACAACATCCACTGGTTTATCGTTTGGTTTGTCGAAATAGGTGGAAAATACATCCACCCTTATCACAATTTGAGAAGAATCGGAAGGAAAAACAGAACACTACTTATATACAAAGCATTAGAAATTAGCATTAATTTATTTAGAAATATAGAACGTGAAAAGCATTCCATTGAAAATCATTATCTTTATTTCTTTAAAATTTTCTATATTAAATCCACCAGTAAAGCATTCCATTGGAAATCATTATACAATCATTGTAATTATTCCGTTGAGCTATTATCAGATTTTTTATGTAGATATTTTTAAAAGTGATTACTAATCTGATAAAACGTTGAGTATTATTAAATTGACCTTGAAATTACTTAGGTGAAGTGCCTTTCCTAACCCATGCAAAAGCCATTCCATGAAAGTGAAACTTAATAGAGGGTACCATATTATATCTACATTTCCATTGAAAACCCAAATAACTTTCACCCACATAATTTTGGAAATAAAAAATCCAAATAATTTTCATCCAAGAATCCAAAGAAACAAAAAGCATAATCACGTAACTAAAAATGAACACCATTCCTTATAACAAAGAAAATTACCCAAAACTTAAACAAAACATATCAAAAAAGCATAGTTCAAGTTTTTTAAAAAAAATTAAAAACATAGTTCAAGAAAATTACCCAGAACTTTCTTTAAATGCTTTCATCTTAATATTCCATAATTGTAATGTTATCAAGAAAAGAAATTACTCATCTTCATAAGGAAACAAAAACAGAAGCCTAAGAGAAACTATTTGAAGTTGTCTGTCATCCATTCTTGCTGCAGCCTTTCATGAATTAGCGACTAAAGATTCATACTAGGTCAACATCAAACATAAGCTAAAACCTAATGGTGGAAGGAAGCTAAGTTCAAGATCCAACAAATTATAAAGGCCAAAACTGCATTTTATGCTAGGGTGTTGCACTTAGCATAGCATTAAGCAAACAAGAGATTAAGAAAATCATAAAATGCTGTGTCAAATAAACAATACACGACACCACTCACCTGATAATTCATTCTACCTCTAGCAGTAATTTGGAGAATGTCTACTTGCCTCTCCCAGTCTCAAGTTAGAGAAAACATCGATAAACACAATAAAATAAAAAATTCTTCCACAACAATATTAAAAGTACTTAAAATGCCCTGCACCAAGTTTAGTATGGATGTAAGCGGTTTCATGATAATTTCTATTTGGACCAGAATCGCCATCTCTGGAATTATCTATATATCTGTCTCCTCTATAGCCACCTCTACCACCTCCTCTAGAACTTATGCAGGACCCTTTGGAATGGACTTCTCAGCCATTGTGACGAAGAAATAACTAATGAAATAAAAAAGCACATGTAATGCAATGAAGAAACGAAGAAGCAGAGGAACAAATAATGTAGCCATCATTATACCACTTTAAATGATAGAAAATGAGCTCAGAAATGGAATACTTCCTACAACTGAAAACAAACTCAGAGTTGTAGTAAAATTGACATAGTAAATCTGTCTGAATTCAATCAAGAAAAAAAGTCTTCACATTCTAAGCTCCAACATGTAATGCAACAAAAAGGCAAATCGTTATATCTCAAGCCAACAAAGCAAACAAATACATGCTCGTGTAAGATGCTTTATTCATTCCAAAAAAGTAAAAATCCATCCAAATTAAATCCAAAGTTTTGCAAATTAAATTTCTAGAGTCAATGCCACAGTGTAAAATGAACAGTGTTTTGTGAAAAGTAAAAATTGAAAAGCCCATAATCATTACTTGATAACCGTTAAACAATGGCCGTCTCAATGTGTGCCCCATTCTGCAACATTGCTACTGCTGCAATTGAAACACGAACCGCGGGAGTAGTTGGTGTGTGTTTCGATGTGGCCAATCCGGAGAAAAAAAAACTACCACGGAAGCACGATTAAGGTAACAATAGTAAAGTTGGAATACTAATCATACTAATCATAATTCAAAAAACAAAGAAGATTGAACTTATCGAGGGTCTGAATTGAATACAAAAAGAACCCTATCCATTAGCCAATCGAATAAACAACAATGGATATATATCTTCAAATATTAGAGATATATGTTTCAAAATCAGAAGATAAGGAACATGAATCCAAATCTTAGCCGCAATCAAAGTCGAAGAACCCCAGAAATTGATAAGAGTGTTCCAAAAGTGAATCGAGCAAATTGCATGGGAGGAGATAGAAAACGCGTACTGTAAAAGTAGGATAGCAAAGATCTCAGTATAGACAAGCTAAAATTGGGCCCAATTGTAATAATTATCAAGTAAACCGTATGGAGTACCAATTATTATGAACCAAAAAGACAATAAAGTCCCCACTTTCAGGTATTTGGGCGGGAAAATCACGATTAAAGTACACAGATTAATCTCCCATTATATATATAGATGTTTTAGTAGCATATTGTTATACAAACTTCCTGTGCAATGCACGGGTGTTATAGTAGTTAATAAAATAAAGAAGATTTGCATAAGTTGGTAGTAAAGAACAATATGTGCAAGATATTCTAAGCGATTCCAAGAAATTGCATTGTTATTGAAATTAAAAGTAGGGTAATTATATTAACACTACAAGAATTGTTACTTGCACCACATAATTTTTATTTCCAAAAATATACATTTAAAAAATTACCTAAATAACCATTTAATTTCTTTTTAGAAATAATAACCGTTTAAGTTTTTCCTTTAATTATTTCTCACACCACAAGCATCTATTTGATATTTTTTCTTTAATTATTTGATTCCTCATCACACCACACGCGCAAATTTCATCAACGGCCCCTCTGCAACCACCCAGCAATTTGTGGGCATCATTTCTTCATTCTCTGATCATTTTCATCATTGGATAACAAGATGAAACTAATAAATTAATTTTCCAATTCTTTTCCTTTCTCAGAACTATTCTGCAAATAGTTTTGTCTCCTAAATTTGAAAGCAAAATAAGTATGAAAAATAGGTTAAAGTGAATTGATTTTTGTGAGCGTCGATGTCTTCTCTCTATATGCTCACAATTTTTTCTTATAGAATCCATAGCCAAACTAATTTGATGTATCTAACTAACCTCTAAACTAAGCAATCTAATTAATTTGCAGTGAAAATCGTTTGCACAATTCTTTCCGGTAAATAAAGAAAAGACTATTATCCTAATTTAGGATTCCAACCTTTGTGGTTTGTAGTCGTAATGCAATATCAAGCAATAACGAATTGGTTGTTTTAGATTTATTATTTCATTGTGTCTTTTGCTGGTGGACTGGTGGTGCGGGAGGTAGTTTTTGTGGGATTTGGAAAGTGACGTTTAATGGTGGAAGGCAGTGGTGGTGTATGAAAGTAACTGGTTAATTTTTGTTCCTTTTATTTTTAATTTTTATTCTCAGATTTCATTAATTTATGGCTAAATTGGTAAATTAGTTGTGCTGTATTCATAAAAAGTCAATTTAATTAGTGGGGTGTGTATAATGTGGTGTCATGAATAATTTTTGTAGTGGTAATATAACCACCCTTAAAAGTAAGATGTAACTTCCTTCAACGGGAAAAAAATGACATAAAACTAAATACGCTTTTAAATTACTAGTTGTATACCAGTGCTTTGCACGGAATAGAATAATTAGCCTAAAAAATGCTTGATAATTTAAAGAACCAAATAATCACAATTTTATTGTGTATTACTCACTCATGTATACATGTTATTAATAATTACAATTTTATTGCATATAATTGTTTCACTTGACATACAACTAATTAAATTGTCATTCATGGAACGGTATTTTTAAAGAATAAAAATGAGAATTAATGAGGATTTTTTAATATAAATTTAATTTTACACAGAATATGAAAACTAAGAAAAAAGGAAAAAAAATGAATTATTATAATAATATTAATGCCATTTTTCAAGTATCCAACAATTTTTAACTAATTCTTTTTTGAAATATTATTTGTTAACCTTTTTTTATACATTTGATTAGTTGTTAACTAATTCTAGTGTCATCTGTCAAGTTAACTCAATTTATTTTTTGGTAGATTTATTAAAATACCTTAATTGATGCTTATTTTCATATAAAGTATGATTCCTAACTATGGTACTCTAATATCATAATTTGCCAATTTTCCTTCGACAATTTATTAAAATAGAAACTAAAAGCGAATCATTGTTCTATTTCCGGTATTTGTTAATTAACTAATTGTAAGGTCAAAGTTATCAACACTGTGCCAAATAAAAAAGATACATAAGAATTTATAAAATGGCAAAAAGCTAGAATCATTGTTGAATCATGAAACCCTCATCACAACTCCTAACAATGTCATATAAACCCACCAAAAAAAAAAAAAAAAAGAAAGAAAGAAAGAAAGAAAATCATTTAATTGATCATGAATTTAAGACAACATGGAGCCTTTTTTTCTTGCAAACCAATACAATATAGAACTTAATTAGTCATAAGTATGCATACGAACATTTTCAAGAACTTCTCAAAAGTTTTGTAAAAAAACTTTCTACTTATATGGCGTGCATCAATGTACTCCTCGTGTATTTTAAATTCATATGGCATGTATCCATAATTGCCACGCGAGAGAGAAGTTTTTAGACAATTTTTGAAAAGTTCTTAAAGAGGACTCAGTATATATAATAAACAAATGTAAAAAATAGTAATAAGCAATTATGATTTTACATTCATTAATTCAAGTCGATATAATTTCCTTGTGACCTCCAACTGCGTTTGTCAGTACCCAAATTAAAGATCGTAAGAGGTTGTGTTCCTCAATCTGTTATCCAAATTCCAAACTACTTTCATAGTTTCATTGTCTAATTTAATTATTTGGTTTTTCCCAATACTTCAATAGGCAAGCAAATGAAAAACAAATATTAATTAATAAACAATATCCAAAAATTCTCAAAATTAACACTCTCAGAATGAAATCAGTAAAACTAAGTATAAACAATTGACGTGATTATTGATAAATAGGCAACCAAGTATTTTAAACAATAGTTAAAATGTACATATATAAACAAAGATTTTTAAATCATTTGGGAAATCGATTGGCAAAAAGTAAATATCATTAAAGTGACATAATTTTTTTTTAAAATTATATATGCAAACAATCGTTGATCTCCCCTAAATTAGACATAAATATGATAAACATAAAATCAAAATAACACGATATAAGATAAGATAAATATCTATAAAAAAAAACCATAAAGTTGCAATACTAATCTGTATTTAGAAATTAAAGAAAGTTGAACAAATTATGGATTTGACTTGCACCACAAAACCGGCGAATAGGAGATGAGAAGATAAGGTTTCTCAAAATCAGGAATTAAAAAAAAAAAAAAAAAAACACTTAACCTTAAACATTACCGAACACAAAACAAAAAAGACTATAAAGCCCCACTTATAAATTTTGGCGGAAAACTGCAGTACAATTGTATTGCAGACTAATTTCCTTTAATTAATATATAGATAAGAGAAAAAAACTTTTTATGTTACTAATGAAATATACTTTTCAAATGAAAACAAAATTAATGGTTCATGCATGTAGATCTACAACCCCCCGAGGGGGTGTGTTCCAATGGCAATTAGTTTACCTAATTTCTGAAATCGAACTGTGAAATGTTTTTAAGGTGAATAATTGTTTTTTCCCACAATCTACAGTCATCAATCATGAGACTATGGAAGTATATGTTATAAAAAAAAATAAAAAATGGAGATCTGAATATTAGAGCTAGCATAACCAGTGATGTATTGAGAGAAACAAAACTCTGAAGACACAACCCTGAAATTGGACTTAATGTCCATTTGTAAACTCATTTTTACTGATAAGTAAGGGAGAGAATGTGTGTGATTGAATGATGGAATTTTGTTTAGTACATAAGGGCTTTAAGAAATATATGAATGCGACTGATTTGACCAATTTTTATTTAAAAGTAGAGTATGTTTGTAAATGGGGGCTTACAATGTGATACAACATAGGTGTATGGTAACAAAGATTTTGGTGGATTGTGTTCTCATCTACCGAATTCTTGAATAATATTCAGCTGTGTAGGGCTTCCCTAAAAATATCTCAAAGAAAGGGAGACTCTTGAGTCATCTTTGGAAGAGGTCTGGTGATGATTGAGCAAACTGGGACCAATATTTGTACATCCACAATGGAAGGAGAGACAATAATCAAAGTCTTCAAAGGCATGTTGTCTAAGACTTCTTGAGCAGTTTTAAAGATGGTAACTTTTGAAAGTCCAGGAGTTAGTGTAAATGCCCCATCAAGAGCTTTTTCAATTAAATTATTCTAAATAGATGCTGCAACTCCTCCCCCTACGCTGCTCAGATATGCTAAGGAAGGCCGTTAGAGAAAACAAGTTCTTCAATATCTTTAAGAGCATTGAACCTCCTATCAGTCTCATTAGGCAAAAGGGAGATTCTTGACTCATCCAAGATAGAGTTCAAGAAAAAACTTGTACATCCGTGTTCATTTAAGCAATAGACATTTCAAATAGTCAAAATGGAGTTGACTGAAGTTTCAACCTTGAGAGCAATGCACCTGAAGTTTCAAACAAAAAGAAAAAAAATTTCACGGGACTTGGAAATCAGGAAACAATTTTGAAGGAAAAAAACAAATCAATAAAGAAAAAACAACCAAACAAAATAAGCAAAACAAGTCAAGGGAATAAAAGGATGCACGTGAACAAAAAAAGCATAAAAATTAAAAATAAAAAAGGGTTGTGTTAAAATTGTTACACTTGAAAATTTTTCAAAGCCAAAACTTTAATCCTTCACATTAGGTGTATTAGATGCTAGAAATTCATTGAAAATTGAATATTAGCAATACAATGGTAAAATAAATATTGAGATCTAATTGTAGGAATCCCCTCTAATCAAAACTTGAGAATTGTGCGTAGCACCTGCTATCTCAATACATCAACAGTTTTCTTGGAAAATCTATAATAATTACAAAATTTGGAAAGAATCTTGCTATTAAAGTGATAGACCGTTTTATGAACATATTTGAAATATCTCTCCATTAAATTGGCAGATTATTTCATGTACCAAATGAGAATCCATCTCACCATTAAATTGGATGAAGATTCCAATAAGATGATATGTAAACATTAAAATAAAAAAATAAATAAATCGTCACAGATGTCAAGAAGAAAATTCAATCCTGTGACACGAATTTTTGAAAGAAAATCATATTAATTATGATTTCATTCATGAATCATAGTAAAAAACGTAATGCAACAAAATAATTAAAAAACAAATCATACTGAGAATGTGTTATAAACTAGAAGAAAATAATAGAAAAATAGAGAGAAAAGTTAGAGAGAAAAATGATGAATTGCATAGCTCATTCACAACACAGGATGTCTATTTATATACGTACAAGTGTGTGACCCAAGTAACTTGGAATGGTGACTAAGAAAACTAATGGTGACGAGGGTTTAAGGGGTACAATAGTTATTCACTAAATACAATAATTATTTACAATATTTTCTAACACATTAGGCTTTTTAAAAGTAAATCTATTTTTCCTATAACAATCTTTTGGATCATAGATAGATTTCAAAAATCATAATTTTTTAGGAAAACACGACAAATATAAATTGATAATTTAGTAATAAATTAAACTATCATATATTATTATACATTAATTAAAATATAGTAATTTAGAAATCCCAATAATTTATTATCCAAAATAATGATCACTAATGATATACTAAGAGCATATGAATTTCCTTTTATAATATAAAATCACTCAAAATTCAAATCCATAAATTAAATAGAAATCAAATCCGTGAAAACGTCTTTCTTCCACAATTCATATAGGGAAAAAAATGATACATTTTATATTTAAATGAAATCTTCTGGATTTTATAAAATATCTTCAAGAGTAACCACTCAAGATTTACTAGATATAATTTATACAAAATTTTTTCTTTAGAAGTATCCTTGTTGGATTGTGGTATTTGAACATAAATAAATATAAAAAGTTTAACAAAACTGACATATGGTACAATCTTGTTTTTCAACACATTACATCACTTTTATATCAACACTAATTACACACAACACTTTGTCAATTTTGTCAAACATTTTGTTTCTTTTTTTGTCCAACAAGAATTTTTCCATACTTGTTTGGTTCTCATTATTTCCTTAAATTATAATTTTACCCTCTACTAATTTGACATTTAATTTGATAACTACTTAATTACAACTATATATTTTACACCTGTTTATATTTCCAATACACATTATACTTCTCTTCGCATTATAATTTCACCAAATAATGAGGATCAAACAAGTTCTCAATCTAAATTATTGAAACTTGCTTGAGTAGCAATAAATTCTACTGTATGTGAACCCAAATAAATTGTTCCTACTTTCTTGAGTAGAAACTTCTGAGACGGCTTATCATCTATATATCTTTAAATCAAGGCTAGATGTGCCTATAGACATTGCTATTTTCTGTAATTTTATTGCGGTGTCTATATGTACAGCTATATTGTGATAACCTTCCTATTTTACCGTAGCAATCTTAGTATCTTCTTAAATAAATATATTTTTAATTCTCTAGATATCCACAATTCCTGTTTCTTTTCCAATTTCATCTGACACAATGGTAATGCTACATTCTTTTGTCGAATCACTTGCTCGATTACTTGCTATTAAATAACTATTTAATGCATTTACAAAAATACCCTTACATTTAATTGAAATATATGGACAAAAAGACACATACCTCCCACTAAGTCACAAAATAAGTAATTTAATAAGGAAGAGTATCATTATCCAAGTTCTATTTGGCACAATTACTTGTGATGTCATACCACAACGGCTGTCACATTAAATAAAAAAATTGTAGCAAATGTAATAGAGATGAATGGAAATTGTGACCTTAGCTTTTAAACCATTATGCCAACTATTTTATTTGTTAAAAATTTTCATCTATATATTATTATTCTCGCATGTTTTCACTCAAAGAAAATATTATTATTAACCACATATTATACTTAAAGTCTAATTATATTGACACTATATAATAACCACATATATACTAGAAGGCTAATTATATTGATACTATGTTTTTTTATTAATCTCACTAGTTTTTCAAATATACTGAAATTGAGAAGAATAACATTATTTTGTACTGCTTCCTTCAAGTTTATGTTCTTGAGACTCAAGAATTTCTACAAAAATTACACTTTGTTTTTGGCTCGTAGTTACGAAATGAATAAATTGACAAAAATAATTATTCTGAAATTATGCGACGTCTTTTAAGGATTTTATTTTTTATTTATTAGACAATATAATAATAAAATGAGGTATTATATGGTAGAGTATGTTCCTTATATGTATTATTAGATAGTTAACTAATAATATTAAATGAGTTAGATGATACAAACATAAAATACAATAAAACGTTAATCAAATACATGAATGGTAACAATTAATATATTATTAATAAAACATTAATTTAACATGTCAAATGCTAAATTAAAACTGTATATTTACTGGTTTTGTTATGCAAATCTGATGGCACGTATTTGTTTAATATTTTATTGTTAATTATTATTGAATTTTTTTGGAATTAATCTTTCATGCAACGCACATGTGATATGCTAGGCTCACAGTTACTATAGTTGATTGTGATTCGATCATTTGATTGCTAATTATTACAACTTTTTATGGGTTGGTAATCTATAATTTGCATATCAATTCATAATTCTAGGCAATACAACATGTATATTATACTTTATTTATGACATGATGTCCACACTCACACGCCAATTTTTATATGAATATATACTACAACTCTACCCGTGCAACAAACGAGTGAAAAATCTAATTTCAGGGTTAATTGGTCAGTTTTGGGTTTGATTTTGGTATTTTTGGTAATCTGCTTATACCCTGGTGTTCACACAGTCGGGCTTCATTTCTCTCTTCAAGATTTCCGATTATTCCTTCTTCTTTCCTTGCTAATAATGATTTTTGCTTATTCGTTTCTTGCTGCATATAGGTAAATCTGTGAGTCCCGGGATGCGTATGGATAATCTTTTCAACATCGTTGGTTTTCTTGCCGCGGTCTTCAAATTTTTGGTAAATGATTTTGGATTTATGCAATGGTAATTGTTAATACACAATGCCTTTCAGAGCAGTAATTGAATTTTGACTCAATTTCCATGCCTATTTCATTGGCGAATTCTTGGATTTTGTATACTGGAAGAGCCCTAACTCCCACTGGGCCTTCATGGGCCCAATAGTATTGAAAACAAAGGACATTCCGGCTTAGAAGAGAGCCCTAACTCATTTACTCTTTATGCAAAGCCCATTAAAAGGCCCAGGTATATTCTGCCTATAAATATTCACTGTTCACATACACATTCCCCAAGACACGTTTTAACCTAGTTTTGCTTACATCTTATAATTACCCGTTCATACCATCCTTACTGATTCTCATGCCGGAGGGGCTTCGGAGGTATGCCTCCCCGCCTTCTTTTGCAGGGTCAAAGGAATTCGAATGGGAGCTCAATCTTGCTGGATCTATTCATCAGGGTGAATCTGACTTCGTCATTTGGCGCCATCTGTGGGAACCCGCGTTTGCATGGTTACCACCCGCAACAGCAGATTATGCTTGGAAAGTGAAAAGGCAGCTCGAAGGCTGCCACCGGCTATGTCTGGACCTCTGAATATGGTCGAACCTCCCGTAGAAGCCGAACAGGTGCCGTCCAATAAACCTCAACCCCCTCCTGGGCCCACGGTAGAATATTTACAGTGACAAGTCGATGAACTATGACAGCTCCTTCGGAGGTCTGCCCCGACCTCCGGGTCTATACCAAGTCCCTTGGCGGGCCATGAGAGAGGGCGAGACGATTGTATAGGTCTGTCCCAGGGGGATATCCCGGCCCTAGTGACATGGCCTTTAGGGAATAACCTACAACAAGGAGAGGTCAGTGAGACTGTGACGATGTCGATGGAGGTCGCCCATCAGATCATACAGCAAGGGATAGTTGAAGGCCTCAGACAAAGGGCAGTTACCACGACCTCGTTCAGTAGAAAGTCCACTTTCACGACCGCAGTGTGCTCCTTTCCTCTTCCGGATAACTTCAAGTATTCCCGAATGAAAGAGTATGACGGCACATACGACTCTAATAACCACCTGAACACATATGTTGATATAATGGATATGCAAAATGCTCATGATCCTATATTATGCAAGGCAGTTCCCCAAACGTTAACAGGGCCAGCCAGAGACTGCAACGTAGCCTGAGGGGTTTATTGGTCAATTTGATGACCTGGTAGAGCGATTTTTGACTTTCTTCTCCAGTAGCAAACGCATCAAGCAGACAGCCACCACCCTCAGAAAGATGAAACAGCATGAAGGAGAATCGTTACGGTAGTTCATGAGTCGCTTCAATGGTGAGCGATTACAGGTGCCCGACCTGTATATAATGGCAGCTGTATCCACGCTCATGCAGGCAGTAAATTGCACATAATCCAAGAAATCTTTATCGAAGAACCTGTCGCGGGGAGTTAACGACCTTTTGAGAAGGGCGGAAAAGTACATTAACATGGAGGAAGCCTTGTTTCCCGTAATAACCATTCGTCCTATGGACAAGAGGGCCTAACCTCAGGTTGACAAACCTGACCATAAAAGAGCTAGAACATAAAAGGATAGTCGGTCTTGGCAGCGACGGCCTGATGAGACGACGGTAGATCGATCCACTCTCCTCAATACCTCTCTATCTCGAATACTGATGGAAATCAAGGATAAATATGATCTTCGTTGGCCGAAAACAGTGAAAGTCCGCATTACTGGAAATAACAAAGATAAATACTGTGAATTCTATAAGAGTCAAGGGCACACTACAGAATAGTGCCAGAACTTGAAGGAGGAAATTGCAAACTTAATCAGGAGGGGACACCTAAAAAAGTTCATAAAAATTGACAGACAAGAATGGAGGAATGAGTTAGAAAGGTCAGAGTAGAAACCATTGATAGGGGGCTCAGGTATGGGGGCGATACTGGAGTGTCAAGAAAAAGTTATGCTCGGTGTTTACAACAAGGGTCGACAGTACTTTCCGTGCAAAGAGGGGGCTACGGACAGGATATCACTTTCGGTCCCTCCGACCTTTTAGGGGTATCTCAAACTCATGATGATGCCATGGTTATCATGGCAGTGGCGGCAAACTTCAATGTGAAAAGGATACTCATTGACAATGGGAGTGCAGCGAATGTCCTTTCCCTTGAAGCGTTTAAATAGATGGTACTTCCATTGGATCGTCTGCTCTCTGTCCAAATACCCCAGGGGTTCGGTAGAAGAATCGTACAACCTACAGGTATGATAGAGCTACCAGTAACTTCGGGAATGGAGGGCAATCAAGTCACTAGAATGGGCACATTTCAAGTTGCAAACATGCCCTTGGCCTATAACGCAATATTGGGGCACCCCTTCCTTAATAGATTGCAAGCCATCGTATCTACTTTCCATCTTACAATGAAATTCCCCTCACCTACAGGGGTCATGTCAGTACGTGGAGATCAGGTGGTGGCTAGACAATGTTATGTTAACAGTATCAGAAATCCGCTGGGTATCATGAACTTGGGCATAGGAAAAGAGATCAGGATGTTGGCTGTTAAGGAACTCATAAAGATTGAAGTCGTTAAGGGTCGATATTTCTTGTTGGGGAAGCAGTTACCTTCTAACCTTCAGACGAAGCTCAGAGTGCATCAGGCAGAACCTAGATGTTTTTGCATGGGATAGTAAAGAAATGCCGGGAATAGATCGCGAGTTGATAGAGCACAAGTTAAATGTCCTACCCAGGAGTAAGCCGGTAAAACAAAGGAGACGTCAATTCGCCCCATCTCGATGGGAGATAATTCAGGAGGAGGTTGAAAAGTTGGTTAATGCTAGTTTCATCAAACATGTGCAGTATCCCGATTGGTTGGTAAATGTTGTCTTGGTGCCGAAGCTCAATGAGAAATGGAGGATGTGCATTGTTTTACAGATCTCAACAGGGCATGCCCAAAAGATAGCTACCTACTACCCCGAATAGATCGTCTTGTGGACTCCACTGCAGGGAATAGACTCTACAGTTTCCTAGATGCGTTCTCTGGATACCACCGAATAAAAAATGGCTGAAGAGGATGCAGAGAAGACCTCATTTGTAGCCAATGGGGACATCTACTGTTATGACATCATGCCATTCGGATTGAAGAATACGGGAGCAACCTATCAGAGAATGGTCAACAAGGTCTTCGCTAGAGAGATCGGGAGTACGATTGAAGTATACATGGATGCCATATGGTTAAGAGTATGGACAAGGATCGACATATCAGTGATCTAGAAAGAATTTTCACTATGTTAAGGAAATACAACATTCGGCTGAACCCGGCAAAGTTCATTTTTGGAGTGGCCTCGGGAAAATTCCTTGGATTCATGATAATGCATAGGGGGATAGAAGGAAATCCAGACAAGATCGCAGTGCTTGTAATCCCCGAGAAACTTGAAAGAAGTGCAGCGACTCACAGGTCAGATTGCAGCCTTAGGCCGGTCTATGTTAAAATCCACTGACAGATGCCACCATTTTTCTGAACTATCAAGGAGCGGGCTACATTTTCCTAGGACGAGAAATGTGAAACTTCCTTCCAGGAGTTGAAGGAATATCTAGGAACCCCACCAATATTATCGCGACCTCCACCGAATGAACAACTCTACTTATATCTAGTAGTCTCTGAACATGCGGTTAGTGCAGTGTTGGTTAGAGAAGAGAACGGCGATCAGAGGGCGGTATATTACACTAGTAAAGTTTTAACGGCAATTGAGCAGAGATATTGTTTAGCGGAACAATTGGCCCTCGCGCTGGTAGTCGTCTCACGAAAGCTGAGACCCTTCCAGGCCCACATGATCCATATATTGACTAACCATCCTCTAAAGCAAATACTGCAGAAGCCAGATGTAGCGGGCCGATTATTGAAATGGGTAGTAGAACTCAGTGAATACGACATCGAGTATAAAAGCCGACCTACGATAAAGGCTCAAGTCATGGCAGATTTTGTAGAGGAGTTAAGTCCTAGATCTCCCCACTCAGAAGAAAGCTGTCTGAGTGGCGCCAAAGGATGGACCCTCTTTGTAGATGGGTCGTCTAATTCAATAGGTGCGGGAGCAGCATAATATTATAGAAAAACAAAGGCACAATGGAAGTACAATGTGCAATCAGATTTCGGTTCAAGGCAACAAACAATTAAGCAGAGTATGAAGCCGTGATTATTGGACTACGGTAGCATTGCAACTCAGGGGTCAAAAACATTATGGTATGCGGTGATTCCCAGCTGGTTGTCGAGCAGATCAGGGTACGTATGAGACGAAAGGAGAAATAATGAATTTATATCGAATGGAGGTGGTCGACCTACTTCGGAAATTCAGGTCTTGCGAGATCAAAAAGGTGCCAAGATCCCAGAATTCTAGAGCTGATGCTTTATCTCGACTAGTATCCTTGAACGGTAATGGGATAGAAAGAACAGTGTTCTTGAGAACTGCTCACAATATCGCGAGGAAAGAATACATGGGAGAAGTTCAATCGGGGCAAACATAATCTACTTGGTTCGACCCCATCAAAACATTCCTTGAAAATCGAAGCTTAGTTGCAGATAGAGAGGAAAGATCGGAAGAGCGTCGTGTAGGAGGGTTGCGTCCTATCTTATCATATATGGAACATTGTACAAAAGAAGATTCCCCATACCTTATCTAAGATGCCTCAACCCGCGAGAAGCAAATAATGCGATGGAAGAAGTACACAAGGGGCCTGTGGCGGACATCAGGGTGGTAGAACTTTAGCAGCAAAGCTTGTATGATATGGATATTTCTGGCCAAGAATGAAGAAAGATGCAGTAATTTTTTTGCAGAGGTGTGAGAGATGTCAGAAGTTTGGAAACAACATCACAGGACCTCCTACACGTCTGTCTCCCGTTACGAATCAGGCACCTTTTGAACATTGGAGAGTTGACATTCTCGGTCCATTCCCTAAAGGTAAGGGTCAAATGCAATTCTTAGTTATGGCGGTTGAGCATTTTACCAAGTGGATTGCCGTTGGCCACCGTAACAGCTCAGAGAAAAGAAAAATTTTTGTGGAAATCAGTCGTATGTTGATTTGGGCTTCCTAAGACCTTCATCACTGATAATGGGCGACAGTTCGACTGCCAGTCCTTTAGGGATTTCTGCAGCAAGTGGTAGATAGAGCACCGCTTAACATCAGTAGTACATCCATAGAGTAATGGCTTTGCAGAGCTGGCAAATAAACTTATTCTTAGTGACCTTTGGAAAAGATTGGAAAACGCAAAAAGAGACTGGCCCGAATATCTACCAGCTATCCTATAGACTTGCCGAACCACTCACAAAACGTCTTCCGGTGAAACGCCCTTCATATTGGCCTTTGGCATGGAAGCCTAGGTGCTTGTTGAAGTTTCCCTATCGAGCTATCGGGAGAAATATGGTGACGCAATAGAGCCAAGGGAGAGACTCAACCTATTGGAAGAGGTACAAGATCAAGCTGAGTTGAAGATGGCAAACTATCGTCAAACACTGAGGAAATACTTTGTTGAGAACGTGCACCCCAGGGAGTTTCGGGTTGGTGACCTGGTACTGAGAAAGGCCGAGGCCATAAGACATCACAAGGGCGAGCTAGACCCTACTTGGGAAGGACCCCTTGAGGTACTAAGAAAAGTGCGGCCTGGAACATACAGCCTGAGAGATATGCAACACCGTTCCTTGCCAAGGCCGTGGAATGTAGAAAATCTTAAGCAATACTACCGTTAAACGAAAAGAAGGCGGGGCTATTTCTTAATCTTGTTTTTATCTGGGTTTTTTTGTCATTTTGTATGCACTTTGTAGGGTACACTTTTTCCCTTATTGGGTTTTCGGCCCAAGGGGGTTTTAGTAATAAAGGTTTTAATGAGGCCCATTTAAAAAAAAAAAGAGAGATTATTTGACAGATGCTATAATTATCGATCTCAAGACGCGAAAATTAGAGCAAATAAAAGTAGCCTAATCATGCGACCCTCTGAAAATTAGTGCGAATAAAAGTAGCCTAATTGAAGAATTCCTAAATACAAGTATGGAACATGACCTCAAGTCGCGAAAATTAGAGTGAATAAAAGTAGCCTAATCGTGCGACCCTTTGACAATTGGAGCGAATTAAAGTAGCCTAATTGAAGAGTTCCCGAATACAAGTACGGAATACGACCTCAAGTCGCGAAAATTAGAGCGAATAAAAGTAGCCTAATTGAAGAGTTCCCGAATACAAGTACGGAACATGACCTCAAGTCTTAAAAATTAGAGCAAATAAAATTAGCCTAATTGTACGACCCTTTGACAATTAGAACGAATAAAAGTAGCCTAATTGAAGAGTTCCCGAATACAAGTACGGAACACAACCTCAAGTCGCGAAAATTAGAGCAAATAAAAGTCGCCTAATCGTGCGACCCTTTGGCAATTAGAACGAATAAAAGTAACCTAATTGAAGAGTTTCAAAATACGAGTACAGAAATCGACCTTGTATCACAGATAGTTAGAGCAAACGAAAGGGAAGTTGTTCGAGACCCAATAGATCGGAGCGTACAAATGTAAGATGATGACAGACATCGAAAATCCAAAGGGCGGTTAAACAATTTGAATATTTCATTTCATCAGAAACATCTGTTCTTACAGAGATTCAGCAAAAATATAAACCCGACCTGCCAGATTACAAAAAAAAAGAGGCTGGTAAACAGAGGAAGACTTAGTCCAATGCCTCCATGTCCTCATCCTCGTCCTCTTCTACTTCATCGTCCTCTGTGTCAGGATGGTCGAATTGATCGAGGTCAAAGCCTTCTATCCTCTCAGGAAAGCTCATCATGGGAGAAGTATCAAGCCGGTAGCATGAACCTGGCACCAAGCTCAGCACTCTCTAATGTCACGACCGTACATCTCCAGAGCATAATTCCCTTTAGCCATTTTGAATTCTTTAGAAGCTTTAAAATTCTCCATGGCCTCCTCTCGATCCTTTGACCTTTGTCTTGTGACCTCCTGAAGTTCGTTCTCCTTTACTTGCAACATGGACTTTAGCTGCTCCAGTTCTTCCTCTAGTCCAACTTTTTCCGCCTCGATCACGGCTTTCTCTTTCTCAGCCTTCATGTCCTTGGCAAAGTGATATTACACGGTTTGCTGCATCTCTACTCCCAAATTCACTCTCTTGCGACCTTGTTCTGTAAGCCCGTATCTGATGCTTATGGCCTAGAAAGGACGGATGTCAGTGTCAATGGAGAAAGAGACTATATGAATAGAGAATGAGCACATACCTTGCATGCATAAGAGAGAAACTAGTCAATCCTATTCTCCAAGGCAAGCCCGTCCCGGTACTTCTTGATCACCTC
>CAVNYN010233381.1:0-80446 GCA_963692815.1 Nyctanthes arbor-tristis
TTTTTATGAGATTGTCTTAATTAAATTGCATATTTAATTAATTAAACATTTGTATATCATTAGTTTAGGTTAATTGAAAATTATAATTGTAATTTTTTCTTAACGTTTCCTGCTATAAATATTAATAACTACGACTACTTTTCTTTAAAAAAAATATATGACTACTTTTATGTATCATTAATTTATATCGTCTTCATACTATCTGATTTTATTTATTCAAATAAAAAACATTTTCAAAATACGTGACACCATCCAACTAACAATTACTTTGTATAACGTCATTTATCTAAATTAGTGTTAAAAATAAAATGATAGTTATTTGCATTAACAATAGCAATATGATTAAATTTTGCTGTAGTTAGAATAAAATTACATTATTATTTAGTTGATGTTAAAAAATAATTATTCCTTATTGAGTAACGTAACTATACAAATTTCAACATACCCAAAAAAAAAAAGAAAGAAAAAAAGAAAAAATGCTCTTCCGATCTCTTATTATTTATTTTTTAAAATAATTTGAAATATATTCTTCCCGTGCTACACACAGGTGAAAATCTAGTATCATTTATAAAATAAAGTAAATATACTCTAAATTATTGTTATTTTCCTAATCAGACAATTCATACTAGGAGTAAGGAAAATACTACTTGTGGGTAATCATTCAATTAAACTTTTACAAAATATGGGTAAATTCACAATCTTACTGCATGTACTGTGTAATTGGGAAAAGTAGTAAGGATACGATAGGAAATTTCGTAAAAGGTTGTCTGAATAATTACGTACAAATAGCGAAATTACCTTTCGCTATACAAGTAGCATTTTCCTGTTGCCTAAGGAGAAAACAACTCGTACCCACAGTGAACATTGTTATTTTAATAATTACCGACTGTAAGAGAGGTTTTCCCCCTTACTGGCCTAAAAAAGTCACGCATAGTTGTCTATTCGTTCTCACCTTCTTCCTTCCTCTTCTCATCTATTCCAGTCTTCTCACGTTCATTTTTTCTTCTTGCACTTCAATCTTACGATTGACATCCACCGCATATAGTGTTATAATAATTTTGTTTCACACATATTCAATTGATTTATTTACTGTATATTACTAGTTGTTCTATGGAAAAACCAATCCAACCATGCAATTCGGTTGACAGTTTACAACTATTTGAGATTACCATAAAGTCATCTTCCTCTCTGTCCTCTTCTAAATCATTCTTGACCAACTAATTAGTTTGTGCCAAGTGAATGAGTAGTGCTATTTATTAAGACTGGATACCTAGTTGACATTTTTACATTGGATGATGGGTGAATAACTATAAATACATAGAGACATTAACCTATTTCTAATCTAATGAGAAAATACCAACCACACTGGGAACGGGAACGGTCTCCATAAGTAGCATTATTCCAAATGAATTGGTAGCAAGAAAAAATGAAACAAACTTTACTATAACTATGGAACGCCTCAAAATATCTGGGTTGAAGTTAGAAACAAATTTATGGCCAAAAGAAGCAAGAGATCAAAATAAGGAGCAAGATACGCTAAATATGAATGCAGGTTTCTAGCAGCTCCAATCCGGCATTAGTGTACAAGAATTCAAGAAACCAATTTGGAGGAAGAACAAAGAGATAGAGATGAACTTCTTGCCGGTGAAAATCGAAAAGTCAAGAAAAGAAGCCAAATTATGGCCTCCCAAAAGTTCGTCTCTATCTCATTTCTTCTTCTGGTTGCAATCACCACAGTTTCTGCACATTATTCGACGCCAACAACAGCAGGACCTCGCCACATTTCCCCGTGGTGTGCAAAAGTACAAAGAAAGGGCCTTTGCAACAAAATTGTCAATGGAGCAACCAACCGGAACAAAGCCATTGAAAATGCCATTGGAGTATCACTATCTCTTGCTAAGAGCCTCAAGGTAAAGAGCCAGTTAATCTTACCAGCCATAGGTGCTCTGTCTCCTACAGCCAAGAAATCCATTCAAGTAACCTGCAAGGCGTCGTTCCAGACAACCATTGATATGCTTCACGAAGCAAAAGTTGCTTTGGCAGCTGGTGATGTTGGCAAATTGCAGACCAAATTGAGTGCCGCTTTCGATACTGAGTGTGCAGATGAGCTTTCGAACTCTGGTACAACTTTCCCACTAGCTTTTCTGGCTAAGAGACTTTCTGCAAGTGTATCTCTTTGCTTAGCCATAACAGCATGAACATAGTAGAGATTGCAATCTTTACGAGGAAATAATATATATATATATATATAAGGTTTTTAATACATAAGCACTACGTAAATATATTTTTTTGTTCTCATCAATTCTCAGGAAAATCAATTTTAAAAGCTACGAGAAAAAGCCTGGAAGCCTCAGAGAAGGGAACTTGATAAAATAGATATAACTCAAAAGCCTTTTCTCCAAGTATTTAATGATGCAAATTCACAGCATATTCTATCCAAATATTTGGTGACAATTGATCCAAAAATATACAAGAGCCAAATATCAGAATGCATTAAATAATTTCAGGTCATTGGAAATATTTTTGCTCAGTCAGTCTTCAGTGAAAAACTGTCCAGAAAGACTGTTCATTACAGCCAACTGCATGTTTTCTGATTGCTTCCAATGCCGCTTCCTTTGATTTATAAACCAGTTGTTGATCTGCTTCTGGTCTAGACCCGTTGATTCGGCCAGTGAAATTTTATCAGCTTCCTGCACATGAATACAAACAAGATTATAGTCCCCGTAAGCCACTACAGAAGTCATTAGTCTTTGAGTATTGGCAAAGAACCGTAACAACACACAGATCGAATAAACAAAACATAATTTGCACAAAAGGAAACGCACCATTGGCCATTTGTTTACATATGTAAAATAATTTTCAGTCCTATGATGAAGAGTAATAGAATGGTTTGGTTAATGTTGAAAGATATACTAACCGTTGGATAAGGCCATTTATAGTGAACATTCCACCATTCGAGTAAAGTTTGCCTTGCCTCTTTTGGCAGCTTTCCTTTCTTCTTCTTCTTGGAAAATTCTAGTTTTAGGCTGCTTATGTGATTACCAAACTTTTGTAAGAGCCTATCTTTAAGCTCCCGGTCTTCACTCTTTGATCGAGTATCTTGAATTTCCATCTCTCCACCACTAAACTCCTCGTCTGACGACAAACCACCATCATCTGATCGAAGAAATGCCAAAAAAAAAATAAAAATAAAAATAAAAAATACAGAAAGTTAATTTATGAAAATGCATCTCCTTCATGTGTAAGTACATAAACAGCAAGTTCTGAACTACAAACATAAGACCATAGCTAACATTTTATCTTGCAACTACATATTTCCTTTTTTTTTTTTTTTGGATGGGGGTGGGTGGTTCTAACCAGAACTTCAATCTCACAAATGTCAAAAATAAGTGACGGCCTCAACTGGACCTTTTTTTTTGCGGTACCATATATAACTACTAGTCAGTTTCCTTGGTAACTTCCGAATTATTCTGGGGAATAAATATATAAATCTCCTTCGAAAAATAATATTCAAGTAATTGTCCTGAGACTAGAAATCCTTCTTTTCTTGGAAAATTATTTTTATTTTCAAAATTCTGAAAATTATAAATTTTTATGCGTCAGCCGAATCTGGTCAGTTCGTGGACAACTATACCATGCCTTAGACCGTGAAGACAAATATTATCGAAGTGACAGCACCAGAAAATTATGGAACCCCATCACCTCTATGGACCCACTTCTCTTCTTTAAGAAGTGGGTGACCAATTCGAGTGAGTCAATTAATTGCTCGCACCATTAAAGAATAATCTGGTATACGTATCATGTATAAGTATCAAGAAAAATAAATAAATAAATAAATAAATAATTTGGAAATTAATATTAATAATTTTAAAAAATTAAAAAGAAAAGAAAAGAGAAAGTAAAAAAGCGCTAGTAGGTAAAAACACGCTTTATCTATCCACATCATCCGGCACAAAAGCCACGATAATGAAAAGGTTTTATGAACAGAGACTCAGTGCGGTTGCAGTGAGTAAATACTGAAGTGGGGCAACCCGCAGCGCAAAACCCGGGCGTCCATATAAACCACCCGTCCTATCCGGGCTACCCGTATAAAGTTTTGGGTACCCCACTTTCTCAGCCATGCCATATGCCCCCACTAATGTCTAATGTATGAAATATGGACACTTCTTTGGACCCTGCTCTCACTTCTTCACTTCATTCATTGATAACCACACTTCTTTCAAAGAAATTGCCGGTCAGAACGGATTGGACAGTACTGGACAGTATTTAACAAGGTCACATGTTTGGACTCCGTTAACAAGGGGGCTTCTTGAATCGGGCACAACCCTTTAGAGGTGAGGATAATTATCATAAAAATATCAATCGATCAATCAACCGGTTTTTTCTTTTTCTTTTTTCACCTAAGGGCTTCACCCAACAAGTCCCATCCCACAGGAAAAGGGAAATGAAAAGCACCACTTGACCATGTCCTCCCAAAAGAGAAATCATTGCCATTTCAGTTGTATGCAATACAAACACATCAACTTGTAATCCCCACCCAAATGTACATACCACAATTATTAGAGTCTTGAGTTCTAGACACGCATGTCGAGAACCATCGAAACCCTTGTGCAATTACAGAGGCTGTAACAATCACAGTAACATCACAAGCAAGAAAAAACTTGGCTACTTTATTGAGTATTGCTTTCGGCATGTCAAAAACTACAACCGGATACCACAGCAAGTCACGTATCGTATTCTTAGATGCTCAAAACCTAGACGGCCACAAATTTCCAGCTCTTGATATATGTATATATAACTCTTAAGTTCGAACTGGCAGTTGCCCTTCTGTGAAAATTGTACAAGTGTTTGGAGGGGGAAAAAAAGTAACCTTTGCATGTTGGTTTGATGGGAGATTCAGACACTAAACAAGGCGTAAGCCACTAGATTCAGTTCGAAAACTTGATCAATATCAAGAACTGTCTAAACCTTGTGCAATTATGGACTCTCTAACTAGCTATTAGCCCAGGTTAAATAAACATAACTTCACAAGAGCTAACTGACAGATATGCAAAGAAAATTACTAGGAAAAATGGGATTAATGGACTCGGCATTGCCACAAGAGCTGGCTATAACAGGAGCAGGTAAAAATCAAATAAGAAACTAAGTGTGAGTGAGTGAGTACCCGTCACAGCTTACCACTTGAGCAAGAATACCTAATCCTACTTCTCTAATATATATCCAGCAAGATATTAAGCTTCTCATGAGAACTACAGAAAGCTATATTAATCTTAATCTTCCACTGCTATAAAAATTAGAAGTTCTCGAATAAGTAGCAAAGGGAAGTCTGAGATAGCAAATAAGTTAATCATCTAATAATACACCAGTCCTAAGCAAGATTATACCCAACTTAACATGACAAGTAACAGAATAATCAGTGAGTCACATCTACGACTCTTTCCTCATTTTTGTCAAACATATATGACATATAACCAAAGCGGGGGGCTGCTCCACAAAAGTCCATATGAGTTATAGACCAAAACCAACAATTTGGTAGTCGAACAAATTGTGTTATAATCAATATGACTGCCATGAATCACAAAAAGAGGAATCTACATTTTGCCAAAATTAAACCCAAATGTTTCACTTTATTCTCTTCTTTTCAAATTTATCTTAGTTCAAGTCTCAAGGCAATGAAACCTGAATGTTTTTCCCACAATACGTTCTTGAAGTTCATTTACTAGAACAAGAGCCGGAATGCATTTTACATGAAGAATTAATACTCACGAGAAAGAAAGGGAAAGCAATCTCAAATTAATGTTCATGAATAGAAAACTATAAATCACCTCACCAAAATTTTCAAGCAAGAGATTTTAGTGCACGTGAATGTATGCTAATGCAAGCATAGTGGAAACTTGCATTTGTAGACAAAATTTAAGCAATATTCTAAAGATGACAATTGTAAAGCATGGAGCTTAAGTAGGGGAGAAAACAATGAGCACACGTGGTTAGCTAAAAATCTGCTATTACTGAAAAGTAATGAACTTTTAGACAACAATTAGTAACCTTAATCATATACCTTAATCGACAACTTTTCCTTGACAAATTATAGTGTATTCATTGCCAGATGAGCATATGTGCTTATAAGGCTGTTAACCAAACATATATTAATGCCAAATGCATGATTTTCCACAACTCTCGTGACAGACAAAGACAGCAGCTTTCTTTTAGATGAAGAAGCATAAAATCGTGCAACTTTTAAACGGTTAATGTGGATTTGAAGATCAGACAAGAAAAGATTAGCACAAGAACCTGAAGTATTTAAATACAGATAAAGATTGTAATTAGCAAACCGAAAGTACAGATTAGGGACATTATTTAACAGTACAAAGTATGCCAGGCTAGAAAGAAGACTAAATGAAGTAGCACTTGAAATATTATATGTAAAAACATGCAAACAAAATCAGCATCATGCACTAGATCAAGAATGTCACGTGAGACCACAGATATAAACTTTTTTTATTTTAAAACTTTCTTATAGAGAAAACATAGCTTTAACTGCCAACCAATCAGGAATTAGACATTTCCCTATGTTTATTTGATTGCATCCACACTTGGCCAATCCATATTCCATTGGAACTTGAAACTCTTTTCAAACTAATCAGACATAATTTAAAGCAATTACATCACATTACACGAAATTAACAGATAAGATCATTTCAAAACTGGTTGATTTCTTTTTATTATTTTGAGTTATGAACACACCATAATGTTAAATCACAAGGTATTTAACCGAAAAGTTGCACCATGTGGATAGCGTAAACCATGAACGAGAGCAATGAAGAGAGGATATGACCACCTCGGTGAGGTCTCTTCCATGCTAATTGGTTGGTTGTACATGATGCAACCATCCTACTGAAGGCTCTCTCATCAACCACATAGGCTTTATACCTTCTTTAACACTTAATATAGAAAGGGGCACATCATACATTTGATGGTTGATCATGCAAATGCATAAAGAATACTACTAAAATGTATTCCTTTACTTGGTACTCACCATGTAAAATTTCAGTTAAGGATACAATTGCATATGAATTCTCCTATATTTTTCGCCTCAGAAATCAATATAAAGCGCACCCAAGAAATGAAAAATTAGGCAGTAGACTTAACACAATGCAGATCAGATAAATCTAAAGATGTATCCCAAAAATAACATATAATTTAATCTAATTAATGGCATCACAGATCAATTAGACAATTATGATCATGAAATTTAATTTCTACACAGATGTCTTTAATAGGAGTGAATATAATCTGACCCCTACATGAAACTGTACTAATTACTGAAAAGAGGAAAGGTCTACACACTGTTGCAAGGTCCCTTAATAATTACAGAAACAGAAGACTCTCCCTTGACTTTTTGTTCTTATAAGGAACTCTTTCCAATACTAACTCACATGTTGCAAGATTGAAAGAGTATTGTAAAACTAAGAATCAGTCTCTCTAATCAAGACAATGTTCTCTTCCATTTTTAGGGTTTTTTGGTCAGTTGTTACTTCTTTTTTGATAGTGTAATGGGATTGGGAGGGGGAGGTGTATGGGACGAACCTTTGGAAAGATCGCAAAGTTGGGTTTCAATCTTGTTGAGGAATGAAGTTGCTTCGTCGAAAGGCCTTGATAGATCCGACTTGTACTTCACCAATATCTCACAGTAGGTTTCCTAGAGATTGAGAAACAAAAATTCAAGACTTCATACTATTACTTAATTAGATTAAATATAATACAATTTATGAGAACTAAACCAGAAGTGAGAAGTTCAAGAAAGAAAGAATAATAAAAAAATAAATAAATAAATAAACTTGGGGTGGAGGAACGATAGACCATGAATTCATCGAGCTCGGGATCGACTCCTAAGCATGTAGAAACTGCTTCTCGATTACTTGAATCATTTTCTCGCTTGATTTCATCCAGCAGACATGCTATTTCTGGGGGTGCTCCAACCTGAAATTGAACAAAGATACGCAGCTGAGCTTTTACTAGTTCAAGAATTCTCTGTGATTCTTTAGCAGGAAAACCCGTTATTTGGAAGATTTCTTTGGAGGAAACATGGAATAATTCCTATTTGAAACCTTCTAGCAACAAGGTCAGAGATGTTGGAATTTTGTTGACTTAAAATTGTCTTATATCAATTCAAAGACAAGTATAAAAAATTTGTAGACCTCTTGAATTAGTGAGGCTGCCATTTGAAGAGGACGAAGAAGAAGAAACTCTTTAGGTTAAATTGAATAGTCTGACCACAAAGTAAAAATAGAAAAAATAAAGGCCCTTAATCTGGAATTTGAAGGCGGAAACCTTTTGGCAATCGATATAAGCATGAAGCAACTTTGGGTAGGATGGATGTGAAGCAATTTTAGCTTTGATCAAACTGGAAGCCTGTTCATCTTGATCCTCTCCTGTGCCGGTTTCTCTCTGGGGATTAACCGAAGCCACTTCTGACACAACAGAACACTGGAATCCACTACCGGCGAAATCCTCGGATCCAAACATTCCTGTCCGAAGTTGGTGGTGATGATGATCATTTGACGAGGAAATCAGGTTGTAGTATTGCTGATCATAATCAGCCGGAATTATCAGATTCTCCGGTGACATCAACGCCCTGTCTGCATAGTCACACGTCGAGTGAAGGCCATACATTTCATCCATATGACCTTGAAAATTACAATAGATATCAAAAAGCTAACACTTTTGTCTTCTTTCTTTTTCTCTCTTAACACAAAAGCATAAATAACTTTAAGGAAGCCGATTACAGAGTTTAAGAAGAATTTGATGAATTGGTAGAGAAGGTGCTATTGGAGCGCGTGATTATTTTTGCAGAGCAGAAGAACCAGAATGGAAGGGAGATGCTTCTTGAGTTGAGAGGGTGAGGTCCATTTTTTCCATTAATTAAAATAATCTTTTGTACTTGCACTGGTTTTTCTTTTTCAATTTCCTGTAGCAGTAGAGGTATTCCTTTTCTTCTTTCTTGCTTCTTAATGGCCTTTAAAATATTGCGCAAAAGCAGTTTTTTTTTTTATTTTTTCTCTTTTCTTTTCCAATTAAAAAAAATGAGTTTTTCTTTTTTTTTTTTAAAGCCAATTTAGAATTACTAGCTATACCACGAAGAATTAAGGGCTAACGGCTCTGTTAGTGTACAAACTTTTTTTTAGATAAAATTTGATCAAATAAATTATATTCACAAATATCTCACAAAATCCGTCTATATTATATAAACTTCTATATTATATAAATATATATTTAATGAGAGACTACTTTTTGGCATTTTTAGTGGATTAGAAATACAAAACCGAATTAATTATGAGAAAAAAATATTGCATAAACATTTAAATGCATGATAAAAACATATTTGAACAATTAAGATTATATACAAGGGATATAGTAATAAATTATAACTCAGTTAGAGCATGATTAATGTGAGGGAAAAAACTCAAATTTAGGTTCCCCTTTATTTACATGCATGCAAATAATATAAAAAGGAATAACCCTATTTGCTAGATAATGTATAGGTTCAATAGGGTGAGTTTTGGCATCTTTTTTTTTGGGGGGGGAGGTAAAGAGGGGGCCAAATTTAGCCCCCATTTTAGAAATTTCACCATTACAGTTGGTTTTTCCCCTTTTGATCTTTTTTCTCTTTTTCAAATAAGATTTTTACTCTTCAAATTTCACTTTGGGTTTTTTCACTAAAAAACCCCTCACATTAATCTTGCTCTTAAGGGTGGCACAAATTGTATGGATAAAATAGATATTTTATTATATTCATTTATCATTTAAGATACGTAAAACATATATTGTAAGATAGAATGGCAAAGTATAGACATGCTACTTTGAATATGAAACTTAAGGGTCATTTTTGCATTGACCAATATGCAATTACAATACTCCAAAATTGGTTAGTTGATCGCTCGATCTCGTAATTCGATAAATAAACAAATGTAAAACCTAGAAAAATTGGAATCACTTCCACCAAATCAAAGGGACACATTTAAATGGGTGTCTAAGTTGTGTACTATTTATAGTCTCCCACAGGCGTCAGACGTCTGGCGCCATTATATATATATATATATATATGTATATATATATAAAATATGCTTCTTAGGCATTAATTTTAACTTTGTGCCCTAAGGTTAGGGAATATGTTCATATATTCCTTTTAGTACATTAATTCCAACTTTGCTCCCCCAAGGCTCTTAAATCTTTTCATAACTTTTTTCCTCCTACGCCAAAACCTAATTAGGAATTTTCAGAATCTTTGTTTATAATGTCTCCATACTTTTTCATTAATTAATCTTTTATTTGTTCTTTTTCAAAATTTTTATTACTTCCATCTTATACAAGTTTTAACTTGATTTTTTTGCCTTTGTAAATATGAGATTCCTATCCCAACACCAAGAGAAAAACATCTATACAACAGTTGTACTATCCCAGACAGTAGTAGAGACCAAACGACGGTGAAGAAAATGGGGAGAAGCGATGACAAGTTGGAGAGGCCGAGTCAACCTCCTAATCTCTACTCCATTGAAAGACTGACTAATTGGCAGTATCTATCCCCAACTTTTCGTGTTTCTACATTTTTTGTCCTTACCTTTAGAAACTGACATTACCCCCAAATCTCACCTTTTGGCGCTATCTATCTTTTTAACTAAAAATAACTGTAATACCCTTTGATTGCTAACCCAAAAACTTAGTAGATTAAAAATAAATAACACAATAATAAGGGATTTGGTTGCTTGCTAAAAGAAGTTAAATCAAATAAAAATCAAAGTAAAAAAAAAAAAAAGCAATATTACTAAAAATTTTCAGACCCATATGTGTGCTATTAGGGGCCTTATGGCGCTCATATGTCACTCCATATGACTACATGTATACACATTATGTGAGTGCATGTATTCATGTGTTGTACATAAATATATAGGCACATAAGACATTGTGTGTCATAATAACAATCATGATTTTTAGAAAAGTATTGCTTATTTGATAAATTTGTTTATTTATTTATTTTACTTATTATCATTTCCTTTTATGATAATTAAAATTAGAAGGTATTATAGCCTACTTTAGTAAAAAAGAACAGCTAGCGTCAAAATGTGAGAATTATGAGTAGAAATGCCAATTTTTAAAGACTAGAGATGAAAAGTGTTAAAATATGAAAGGTTGGAGGTAGACTGTGCTAATTAGCGTTGAAAAGATTACCCCTTACTAGGAAAAGGTTTTGGGTTAGAGTTTATGCTCTCTACCCAACCCAAAGTTCCATCAGTTGTACTATTATTATTATTATTATTATTATTATTATTAGTATTATTATTTATTATATGGGTACCATTTTCTTTCTTTATTTATTTTTTTTTAATTTTTTGATATTACATGAGAATTGATTGTATGGGGATCAAACCTCTGATTAAAGGAGAAAAAAGTACAGTACTCCATAGAGTACTGAACTCAATACTCTTGACTAATCAAGGAGCTGTATGTGGATTAAAGAGCCATAATTTGTTATTTAATTTGGACTCTGAATCTTACATGTGAATTTCTGATTAGTCGAGAGTACTGAGTGTGTTCAATACTCTTAGAGTATTGGACTTTGTTTCAATTAGGGGTTTGGAAGGTTGATAGAAAATTTTCCACCCCATTTTTTGCCCCAATAAAGTAAGATTAATATTGGAAGAAAAAACCCTTTTTTTCACCCAACAAAATCAATAATGTATTGGGAATTGGGAGGAAGAAGCTATTTTGGAGGGGGAATTGTGTAAAAAGGGGGGCTAAATTTAACTCCTCTTTTATCTTTTTCCCGCTCACTTTCTCATTTAAAAATGTATATGTAATAAATTAAAGAAAATAATATTTTGTAAATAATTGAGTATCAATTGTACGAATAAAAAAAGGCAATAGCAAAATAATTTGTAAATTTTTTTTTAAAAAAATAAAAACATCAAACACTATAATCACCTGTTTTCCTCCTATAAATTATTTGAGAATAGTTTTTCGCCTCTAATTTTTTCCCTTTAGCCTTTTCCCCTTGAAATTTTTCCTCTAATATTAATGTTGATTTTAGAGAAACAGAAGCGCATGCCCATACTGGAAAAAGGAATTTTACCCTTTTTTTTTTCTACAGGAGAAATTGAAATGAGATGGCTAGCAAGATTGACAATTTGATGAAGCCGAATTGACTAACACAGGAACTTTGTCTCACAAATTAAAATTTTAATACAAAATAGTGGCTATATCAATATGCCTATATCCTTGATACAGTTCATATGAAGATAAAGGTTCGTGTTTATTTATTTAAACTTAATGCCACAGCATTTTCGTTAAGTGCATGAATGATGTAGGAGCATAATTTGAAAGTCATCGGACTTTTGGTGGACTCTCCAGGTTTGCTAGGCCATAAATTTTTTGCAAATAAATCATGCTCAAGTATTTGTTCAGCAAAAATTTTCAAGCACATGACATGCATACGTACACCTACATGAGATGGGCACTTCTTGAAAGTGTCTACAAATTGTATAAATTTAATAAAACTAGTTATACCACTCGTGAGAAATTAACTAATTAAGCATTCACTTTTTTCGTCTAATTCAACCATATCCTTATTTAGAGATGAGACGGGTGCATTTGCCCCACCCCAATTTAAATTTCAACAAATTAGAATTAATTTTGTTATTAATAAAAAATCAAATATGTTTGCTTTGTATATTAACTCTTATAAAATGGGATCCTGAGTTTGAACCACACATGTTAGTTCCCTCCCCTCATATCAACTTTATGAATGTTGAGTGGGTAGTTCGCTACTCTAGACTTTACAAATTACAATTCATGCATTTTTTTTGCTAATTAATATGGTAGTTTTTTTTTTTTTTTGGAAGAACAGAATTTCTTTATTAATGCTAAACACTCATAATTAATATGGTAGGCTTTTTAATTGAGTAAAATCGTAGCATATATAACATTAGTTATTCCTTTTTATCTATTTGCCATTTTATGATAATATTTACTTCGCTTTTTCTTTCCTTTTATCCTTCATCGATTGACATTATTTTTGTCCTTTTTTCATCATGACACTATCTTCCTTATGCATTATTTTATAGAGAACGAAACGGGTGTTTGGTAAATATTTTATGAATTTTAATCAAATAAGCACCGTACTCATTTTTTAGCAATGAGCCCCACTCATTGTGAGGTGTGAAATGAGTATGGTGATTTTCAATCATTTTGTAATTCAAATTCTAAATTGTTATACACTATTTGGTTGGCCTTTTATAAAGTAAAAATTTATCCTTTTTTTTTTTTAAAAGTGAACTAATAAAGTGACATGCATTGCAATTTATGAACTAACGTGGTTAAAAAATTAATTTCTAGACATATATAATTAAAATAAAATAAAATAAAGTTGGACCAAATTTTGGGCAGCTGTCCATCTTGTTCCCTTATATAGCCTCTACGGCTCTAGAAGCACTTAAGAAAAATCTAAATTTATATTTTCCCCCACCATACTAAATAATATCAAGGAATAAAAACTCGAATTTAAACAAATTTGGAGTGGAAAAACCCAAAGGAATATGGCCCCTTATTTACCTTTTCCCCTACATTTTCCCCCTATTATTATAAGTACTCTAAAAGGAGAGATCGCAGGACAATTTGGCCCATTTTGTATGGAAGAGTTTGAGATTTGATGATTTTGGAGGAAAGAACCAAAAATAAAGTAAAAATTATATTAAAATGAATAAGAATAAAAAAGAAAATTTCTATTTAGACAAATGGGTGGACAAAAAGAGTGACAAAATAGAGATGTGGCCCATGTGATAACTATTGATGAAAAGGTGATATGATGCGTTGAAAAATAAGATGATGTTTTGTGTCCTGTTTATTTAAGTTTTTGTATCTTAGTTTGTTTAAGTAGCACAACTCTAAAAAAAATAGTGAATTCCAACATGTTAGAAGAAGCTGCGACATAGTAGTTTGATTCTCATTATTCACATGGAATTATAATGAAAAATTATAATAGTGAGGTGAATGAGTGATGTAGATTTAATGGAAGTTTGAAATTTGTGATTCTAAATGAAATAGTTGTCAAATCAGTGGTCAAATAAGTAGTAAGTAAAATTATAATATATTTTAAAAAAGAGAATCATAACTTTACTTGTGAGATTATTTATATCAATAAGGTGATCTACATGAATGAATAAGTATAATAATAACTTTAAAGGAAAATTCTCTTTCCTACAAAATTAGAATATTTTAAAAATAGTCTCTTTAAATTAATGGAAAAAATTCCCCTTCCATCAAACTAAAGTTTTGATAAGTGTATTACAAACAACCCACTTGCCTGTGAGAGAGAGAGAGAGTGTGTGAAACAAATATTCATTTGGTTCTCATTTTTTAACAATGACTTTTAGCCTAACTGCGGATATTTGAATAACTTGTACGTCATGATTTGTTAAAAAATGTTTATGCTAATACTCATGTGACTGACTACATGTAAATAGGTTTCTTACACTATTGGTTACGAGCTACACTACCCTTGTAATAATGCTAAAACAAAATTTTATATTAAAGTTTGATTACAAATAATTTTTATAGAAAAGGTCATTTTTCATTGAAATTTTCTTCATCTAACTAAACACAAGTTTATTTTTCATGAAAAATATTTTTCATCAGTGGAAATGGGAAAACATTTTTCATAGAAAATAAACTTCAATTCTTTTTCCGCCCTACAATTTACACAAATTAAAAAGTGTGATAATGGACATTGTGGAAAAAGAAGGGAAGGAAAGAAAAGAAAAATTTAAAAAGAAAGAAAGAAAAAGGACATAATAGTTTAGAACTTGTACAAATCATAATTTATGTTTCACGATGATCATCATTCATGTGCAAATTTAAACCCTTAACATATGTTTTTGTTTAAAGAATTACGAGAAATCAGCTAATCAAAGAATTAACATAATCATTAGGCTTTCATTAGTTTAGAACTTGTTGATAATCTAATGTACTTAATTATTTAATTTATGAATACTTTCAATTAATTAAGTTGATTACATTAGACTAATAATCATGTTATTTCAGTGAGTAATGCTACACTTTCTCATTGGTTTACCAATTAGTTCACTAGTTTACAATTTTAACACTAAAATATTTAAAACTCAAATTATTTAAATACCTTAATTGACAATTTTACCTTTTTTGTTAGTACACAACATGTGAACTAATTAGTAAATTAATATCAAAGTTTATCGTTACTCTATTTCAGTAGTTTGAATAATATTGTAGTGAGTTAGATACTCAAGCTTTTGAGCTAGAGATCCGAATTCGAATTAGACCCTTATCTTCCCGTCCCTGTATCTCTTCCCTTGTATATTAAAAAATATATATATTCGTATTCTATAAGATAAAAAAAAACAAACATTAAAAGAGAAGAGGTTCGTGAATATTTTAGTCCAAAAGAGACTGACACTCGTGTGACACAGTAAAGTACAATTCCATTGTATACAAAAGCACAACCTTAACATTTGTTTATGGCATAGAAATGAATCTGATTCAAAGGATACCTTATTCAGGACTTGTTTGACTTCATATATCAATATTAGGCTATTTTCATTTTCGATCGAAATTATAATTTATAATAATATTGCATAATGTTCATTGCTAAAAATTTTCAAATACTACCCCCATGGTACTATTAAATGAGGTGTCAAAATAGGGAGGGACATGCAGCAGTAGTACTCATACATATGTTATATGACCATATGATATGAATCGGGACATGCCACATAATTGTGGCTTCTCAAGTAATGTGTATTGATACACGCTACATAGTTATATAACATCATAACAATATAAGGACTACCCAAGGGCCAATGGGTTGAATTTCTATTGAGACATATCACATTTTTGGTACTATAGAAAATCCAGTCATTGCAAGTGCCATAGGAATACTACCGAACTCAAAAGTTTACACTTACTCGATGTATTTGGTATTAAGTTAACCAATTTCGTTATGAAGATATCAAGTGTCTCTATAAACTTATGTAGCGCAACCTATATTCTAATTTTGTTCTTATGACATGAATTCACATGTACTATTACTAACGTAAGTCCCACCCATTCGTGGATTCACATGTGAAAAAGTGTGTCCTGTGGAAACACCATATATCTTTTAGTCAAAATTGCTAACTTTACAATTGATTAAGTTCCAGGTCATCAACATTTTCCACGTTCCATATTTATAATAGTGAATTCAACAGTACTTTGTAAAATTTTAATAATTTTAATCACGAACCCAACACAACAAACGACAGTTTTACTTTTTGATGGAGTAATAAAACCAACATTAATATCATGTCTCTTATAACAAGATTAATGTTTGAAGAAAAAAGTCAATAGAAAAAAAGTCAACAAAAAAATTAGGGAAAAACACATTTTCAAATAATGTATAAGGGGGAAAGTGGAAGGGCGAATATGAGTTGGATATGTAGCAGCATTTAATTAAATTAAAAGGGGAGTGAGAGTAGGGAAAAAAGTATTTTATTAAATTGGAAGATGAGTGGGAAGGGGGAGCTAAGATCTTAGTGTGTCTAAGATCTTATTTAGTATGTTATTTTTTGTTCCTTTTAGAACATTCACATTGGTGTTAATAAATTTAACTATTCACATAAACAAAAAAGTACACTTTAAAAATTTGTTAAATGCTACATATGAAAGTTAAATTTAACAACTATTGAAATATCACATTAAAGGTGTTAAACAAAATTACTCAAATCTATTTAAGTCTAAGTGGACAACAGTCTTGTCAAAAGCTATTGGTTAAAATTTATTAAATAAATAAAAAAAGAAATATTCTAAATTATTACATAATGTTAAAATTATTGTTAAAGTTAACAATAATATTAACAACTAACAAAAAATAATTCTTTTAATAGCTTCTTTTGCACACCAGTATAACTATTTTTTTGAGTTGTTAATTAACAATTTCAATAACAACTTAGTTTAACACTATTATTATAGACGCTATTAGGTATAAGATATAGTTATTATTCATGTTCTTAGGTATAAGACTTTATTATTTTTTTTTGTCTTATTATAATTTAATTATTATTTGACTTATTCCATAAGATAGTTGTCCTATAAATAAAGAGTCTTTCTACAGAACCAATAATGTTATAATTATAAAATATAAGAAATCAATGGTGGTTTCTAAAATCACCAGTGATTTTTAACATCTTATAACTGTATTGGTATATTAACAAAATCAATTATTAGTTCCTTAAAAATTTTATATAAATAAGTCATTTTTATATTAGTTTTAATGGGTTGAATTTTAATTATGAAATAGAAATATTGAAAATGTCTCTTTATTATTCGAAGCATTCAGTATTTTAAGAAATCAATGAATATTTAAAGGTCATTACAATTTGATATTTATCACGAATCAAAGAATTGTGTTTGAATATCCGTTCTATTAACGCTTCGGCTACGTCACTTTTTAATTAATAAAATGTAACCAAAGTTGAACAGATGACAAATATGATATGGCGTTATTTATTTTTCAAAAATGAAAAAGAAAAGGTTATTTTGAAGAATTTGCTTGTTTTATGGTCACAGGATGGAAGCATATTTGTTGGGGGACTGCAACAAAAAATGACAGGGCTGAAAAAAAAAAACCCGAAGGTGAAAGAATTCACAGAATTTGGGTAGCCATTCTGAAAAAGGTTTGCTGGACTGCAACAAGCAAACATGACTGATTGATTGATTTGATTTGATTTGATGTTATGGCAGTTAAATGCACACCATTGGATCTTTAACTTCCCCATTTCCTACCGTCGATCGCCTTACGTCCCCAGCTTGCATACATATTTCCCCAGACAGGGAATCCAAGAGAAAATACTTAACAGTTAACACTAGTACGTGAATATTTTTCCTAAAATCAACGCCCTTTTCTTTTCTTTTTTTTTTTTTCATTTTTTTTTAATCCCTTTCTCTTTTCAGTCTGTATAAGTAGAAAAAAAAAAGTTGCATGTATACTTCCAAGCGTACCTGTATACTGGTGTGTTCTGCGTTGTGTTGAGGTGATGGCATGCAGTGGATTAATTCACAAGGCACCTTCTGCCATTTTTGGGCATTACGAGCACGTTAACATGCAGAATATCAGAAGGATTGGTCAGTTTTGTATTGGGTTTGGAGTTGAAGAAACACCGGGATTTTTTTTTTTTTGGGTGTTTTTGGTGGGAGCGGGGGGGTGTTGATTTACAGCAATTTCCAATGTTATATATATAGATGTTTATAAAAGGAAGTCAATGTGTGTCATCCTGTATTTTTGGAGATTTTTTTATTATTGAGATTCCACCACTGACCACTATAGTTATCATCATCAGCTTTTATCTGTTAGTCCACTGAATTATAAATTGGAATAAGAATTTTTTAGGGGTGCAAAAGATATATATCAAGAAAGACGAAGTTTGAAATCACCGTTGAAATCACCGTTGATCTTATCGCGTTAGTCATTTCCACTGGATATTCATCTAGTCCAAACGTGTCAAGTTAGACTTGCATTTTGAGGACGTGCTCTTGTTTAATCATTTTTATCAAAACACATTATAATATCACTTATCACTTATTTGACTACTGATTTGATAATTATTTATTTATAATTATAAATTTCTAATTTCTATTAAATCTACACAACTCATTTCACATCTTTATAATTTCTCTTTATAAATCAACTACCATAAATTAAATCAAACAGAAAAATGAGTAATACCAACTGTCCCATTTTATTTACCTCTCATTTGTTAGGTCATTATTTCAATATGTTGTCTTGTGTTGTCTCTTGATCTTCTTGAATCGGTACTTATAACAAGTTTTTCTATAAAAACAGATTGTGTTTCGATTTTGAAGCTTTGATCTCCAATCACAGAACGCCACCTCACTTGACACACGTGAGATGACATCATATTATTAAAGATCAGGCTCTGAAATCAGAGCCCAATCTATTTTGTTAGAAAATTCATACTTATAACTATATTTTAGAAAAGGAAGTGACAAATGACTTGTCTACATATTAACATGACGTGTCTTTTGAACAACAATAATAAACTCTTCGTTTTTTAAGATAGCATGATTAGCGCTCAACTTTTTACTAAACCATGTGTTAGGGACCTTGGCAAAGGGTCACTCTATAAATTCTCTGTCTGTATGTTGAAGCCTTGAAGGTCACAAATTCATATTTAAATGTCTTTTTGTCCCCTTAGCTTGCTCTATTGGTCATGACTCATGAATTCAACTCGACTTTTTAACTATCTAATTGTGTCATTAGTCTTAACTTTTTATCACCAAATTTTATCATCTCCACATTCTTTGAGGAGAATCGTTGAAGATTTGAGATAATAATCATAATTAAGTAGATAACAAAAATTAATTAAAGGCATGTTTCCCACCAAGAAAAGAGAAATGAAATGGAAAATACTTGCTGGAAACACGTATCGATTATTGTCGAGTTATGACATAAAAATGGGGTTAGTCAAACAGACAGCCTTGTAAAGAAGGTGCAATGGGGGACAAGGTTTATTATCTTCTCTTTATATAATGTACAGGTCAAAATTAAAATGGGCACCTTGCTAATATATACAACTTTGTCACATGTTATAATTTGTGGTCATGTTAATTATCAACTGATATATATAGTGAATAATAATGGAAGTTGATTGAAGTATGAATAATAATAGAGCTTCAACTTACTATAAAGTACTTTAAAAATTTATTTACGCAACTATCACTATATAAAGTTGACACGATTTTGGAATAAAAGTGTTTTGCCATACAAGGGATTGGAAGTGACCCCCCTTCATTTTTCATTTTCTCTTCTTCTTGTTCGAGATGACTTGTCGTGTTTGATAAAATGTATACAAGTAAATGCTACTTCCTTTCACCTACAACTAAAAAATAACAATAATAAAATAATAATAAAAAAATACTACCTCCATCTCATAAAGATGGGACGGTACGTAATTTTATGTAGACTATGAAACGATAAGTAATTTTTTTGAAACATTAATTTTATAGGGGTTATTCTAATTTTAACCTTCATGCCTAATTAATGATATGAGAATAATTACCCATATAAATTACTGAGAAGGAATTTGAATGGTTATATACCATGTAAATGATCTTAAATTATAAGAATTGAAATTGGTAGAATGTTTTCCCTAAAAATTTTTGGGTACGTAGATAGATTAAATTTGTTAATTATCTTTTTAGAACGGTCTAATATGGAATACTAAATTATTTTTTTGGGACGGAGGTAGTAAGATGAGAGCTTTATTGAACATAATTGTTTTTATCTTCAAGTTTGACCTCACATAAAAAAAATAAGTTTTAAGTAAAATTGGTGCTGAATTCAAATTGACTTTGGTCATTATCAGCTGATACCCTGAAGAATTGTTAGGTAACCTTTGATTATTTACTAATTGACTTTCAAGAAAAGAGCCCTTTCAAGATTTGAGCAGATCTCTATACTAATTGACTTTGCAATGCACATAACACGATTATCCTTGAGCCACGTAAAGGAGACAACCTCTTAAATTTTGATTTAGAATATAATTATCATCATGATTAAAAGAACCCCAGCAAAAGTAAATCTTCTAATTAATTATGAATTTTACATGTTAAACTTCAATAGGTTTGAACCATGTAAGGAAATATGCAAATTTTAACCAATGATTTTGTTTGCTTTCTTTGGTGCAAATTGATGATTATTGAAGGCTCTTTAATCGTGTGTTTGACTAGTAAAATGTAATATATACTATTTCTAAAATTCTCTTACGATCGATTCGGAAATTGCAATCCTATGTTTGGACTTACAACAATATTTCTTTGTCAATTTTCGAAGTTACTTAAGTTTTGACCTTACACGTTAATTCATAGGACCATGATTATTACTTATTACATATTCATTTACCGTCCCTGCTATGTTTTTAATTGTTTATAATTTAAAGGGTTAATTACACTTAACGTTCTCAAGCTTTCAAGTATTTATAGATCACGTTCATAACCTTTAATTTTCCTTCTATAGATTCTCAACCTTTAATGAAATCCCCAATTTAGTTCCTTTTGCGAAAAAAGTCTAATTTGTCCGTTAAGTTAGAGACATTTTTGATAAAATATAAAAAAATAAATTTTATAATTTAAAAAAATAAAAAAAGGAAAAATCCCGCTGCCATTTCATGCAGCCTCTTGGGGGAGTCTCCCTCCCCCATTTTTTTAAAATTAAAATATTTATTTTTTATATTTTACCAAAAATGTCCCTGACTTAACGGACGAATTAGATGTTTTTCATCAAGAGGGATTAAACTAGAGATTTCATTAAAGGTTGATGACCCACAGAAGGAAAATTAAAGTTTAGGGACATAATCTATAAATACTTGAAAGGTTGTGGACGTTAAATATAATTAACCATAATTTAAACAACTTATAATTCTTTACTTGCGCTTAGCTTAATTAGCCAAGTAGAATGCAAGTGAGACGATTCAAATTTTCTCACTTGTCACTATATTATTACCATATGAACCTCTTTGAAAATTTAAAAGCTTCACAAGCTCATCACGAAGGTGCATACATGCAAGGTGTAAAGCGTGTCTATATAAAGATAATAAATATTATTGAAAAGATTCTTGATTATATTTTAAGTGAAGTTAATTTTCTTGAAATGAAATTATTATTTGTTTGCAACTTCAGGTCCCAGTCCCATTAACAATAAGGAATAGACTGCTTTTGGTCAAAAGATACAAAGATTCTTTTTGGCATTGGCCATTTATGGAGAAAGGGATCATTTTTCTATAACATTCCAACGGACAGAAATAGAAGTGCAGTCAAATGGTGTGTATAGATAAATTAAAGAAATGGAAGTCTATTTACAGCTTGTTTGATACTATTTATTTGATAATTTTTTAATAAGGAGGGAGGTAGAATGTATATTGAAAATATAAAATGGTATGAAATATGTGATTATAATTGAACAGTTATTAAATTAGTGGTAGGTAAATTTATAAATTTAGAGAATAAGAGCTTGTTTGAACCTCTTTATTCTCTATTTATTCTCTCAATTTATAATTTTACCTACCACTGATTTGACATTTGATTTGACAACTGTTCAATTACAATCACATATTTCATACATTTTTACATTTTCAATACACATTCTATATCTATCTTCTTTATAAATTTACCAAATTTTTATAAATAAAGAGGTTCAAACAAGCTCTAAAAGAGATCAAACAAGCTCTTAGAGCATCAACATTGATATTGTTATATTTAACTATACACATAAACTAAAAGTAGAGTTTTTAATTATTGTTAAATGACACATAAACAAGTTAAATTTAACTATCAATATGTGTCACGTTGGTGATTGTAAATAAGAGTGTTAAATTTAATTTTCACTTCAATAGTTAAATGGTGGGCTAATCCTAATTTAATTAAAATAAAAAAAAGAAGAAATAATATCATAAGTTGTTAAATTTGTTGTTAACTTTAACAATAAAACTAACAACTTGTTAAATTAAATGCTTTTTGCAACTATTTTAACACCATCAATGTAAGTTATTTTTTGAGTTGTTAACTAATAACTCTACTAACAACCTACTTTAACACTACTAATGTGGATGCTCTTAATAAAATTATGATCTAACACTATATATTATGACACCATATGATGCCATATGACTATGTGATGTTTATCAGAACACGTCACATGGGAAACTATAATAATATGATACGCATCGATGCACTCAATATATCTGTATGACTATATGGTGCCATAAATATGATTTTTTTTTTGAAAAGTCAAATATATGATTTTTTATCATTTTTACTATTGAATATATGTTTTATATAAATGTACACTTGACACGACAATTGGCAGATTTTGCTGTGTTGTCATAATGAATACATTTTTATCATTGAAAATGATATAAAATTATATGTATAGCACCATATGGTGTGGTGTCATATAGTCATGTGTCGTATATCAACACATGCATCATGGTTATAGTTTCTCATGTGGCGTCTCTAGATACACGATACATAGTCATATGACAACATATGTTGCCATAATATATAATTTTAGATCTGAACTCATTTTATCATACTTAAAAAAAATCAGTATTTTAAAAAGTTCATCTAAGCGACGTTTAGGCGGTACATATACTTTAAATTTAGATTTCATGCTTTGCCACACATTGTGCTTCAGCAGTCATTAATTACGCTTTTATCACACGGTGGAGCGCTTAGGTGCTCCTAGACTCAATGCTCAACATCGACATTTTTCACAGTTTACGCTTTTTAGAACCTAGAAAAAGGTAGATATCAATTCAATCAACCGCGATGAATCACTTGATTTAAATAAATTCAAAAAAAAATTAGGGACAAGCCAAGAAACAACACAAAATAAGAGTTTCATATGCTTCAGCAAGGTCGTGTTACCGATCAAATCTCAGTTTGACATGTTTTAGCAACATTTACAAGGTTTTGTTTTAGTGTCATACGTTTAGCGTCATACTTTTTAGGCTAATCTCGTTTTACACATTTATTACATCAACGCTTCTAGACTATAATTCACCATTCATTCACATTATGCATATATTACATATCTACAGTAATATACTCAACTCAACTAAATAATGAGCTAAATACACATTTGATCACTCAATTTACCCTTTTGTTTCTAAATAATCATTGATCTTTAACTTGTTACCTGTTATTCACTGAACTTTTAAATGTATTACATAACAATCACTAAACTTATAAAAATATTTTCCATCAATCACTAGAGACGAATTTCGTTAATTACATTTAATGGAGGAGATAACGTGGCTTAACGGTAAAGTGACGTGGCTTAACCGTTCCGCTACATGGCAAATGAAATACCTCTATGATAATTGAACTATACAAAGTATTACTGATTGGTCACTAAACTTATCTTCAAGTTACTAATCCATCATTAAACTTTAACGTGTTACTGATTGGTCACTAAAGTTGCCTTTAAGTTACTAAACCATCATTGAATTTTGAAGTGTTACTCGTTTGTAACTGAATTTACAAATGATATCAATGTATAACGCGTCATTCGCTTCCCAAACTGATACTTATATATATTTTTCTTTTTTACAATATTACTGTCTATTTTTCATATTAACTACATCTCACAATGTCTTGAGTATCATTTTGAGATAAATTGTAATTTTCTATGCTGGGTTATACTAGCTAAGTAATAAATTCTTAATGTATTCTCTTTCTAGGACTTTTTGTATATTGTCGTATCAGCGATTGTTGGAATTTATTACTTAACTCAGCATAGAAAATTACAATCTATCTCAAAATGATACTCCAGACGTTGTAAATGTGGTTAATATGAAAAATAGACAGTAATATTGTAAAAAAGAAAAAATATTAATAACAATTTGGGAAGCGAACGACACGTCATACATTGATATCATTTTGTACATCCAGTTAGCAACCAGTAATACGTCAAAGTTTAATTATGGTGTAGTGACTTAAAAGCAAGTTTAGTGACCAACCAGTAACACCTTAAAGTTTAATGATAGATTAATAACTTAAATGTAAGTTTAATGAACAACTAGTAATACCTTGAATAGTTCAATGATCATAGAAATATTTCATTTGCCACATGGAAAAGTTGTTAAGTTATGTCACTTTACTGTTAAGCCACTTCATCTCTTCCGTTAAATGTAACTAACGGAATCCATCATTAGTGATAGATGAGAAAGATTTTTATTAAGTTTAGTGATGAATGAGTAACATATTTATAAATTCAATAAGGACGGATAACAAATTGAAGTTCAATGATAATTAAACAAATTGGTAAATTGAGTGATCAAGTGTGTATTTAACTCACTAAACAATATGTAAAAATTTACAATCACATAGAGCTACCTCTCTCCACTTAATTAGTTATTATGTAGGCTCCATTGACAGTTAATATGGGCTCTAACATCTGGGCTAGTTCATCTGTTAGCCCAATTAAATATGAGACATTCAAATCCAATTGACACATTGATAGATGAGGAATTTAGTATGCATTTCTTTTTATGGTCCAACTTACCTTGGCAAATGTAAAGTAGGAATATCGTCGAACGAAGTTTACAATAATTGAAAAGTCGAGCGAAAACTTACTAGACTCTGACGCACTCATTAACTTTTACAACGCAAGCATAGTTACAATGTTGATCGATCCATGTGTACATCGGCTTTAAATACACTCGATCAATTTTAAATCAATCCCATCTCATCTCTGCTAATTCCGTCACTAGGGTTTTTACACATTATACACACTCGTATGTACACAATCACAAGTAGAAAAATTTTAACTTTTCCATGTCAAAAGCATTGAACAAATGGACCAACTGGGATTCCTTGAAGAAACATAAAGGTACGGTGCACTTTGTTCATTAGCACTAAAGAAAAAAGCACCCAGAAAAGTGTTAAGTGGATAATCTAACTGTAATTTCCTTACCCGGGTGCAATTCTGAGGAGGAGCTCATTGTCCATCAATATCAATCAAAACTAATATAAAAAAAAAAAATCAAAAGTAATATATGGGTGCAAGTAGCTAGTACAAGTTTACATACCTTTGTGATTCGTACATTTTTAACCAATGTTTTCTATATAGCAATATCAAGATTGTCCTTGTTACGTAACTCTAATTACAGGCATTGAAAATTTTCTAATACTATTAGCTGATATTGTTATGGCACCAACCAAATGATGTGGCTCAAGACAATATCAATCCATGTCCATCCTGCTTTTATTATCTCATTCGTTAGTACCATAATAGTATCATTATTAATGTATTAGAAATCTTTTGTTATATTTATACCCGTAATACTAATATCGAGATCATCTCAATCAGTAATTAGACTTGTAAGTGATAGTCCAATAAGGAATCAGACTAATCAAGCTGACATTTGTCACAAGATTAATTAAATTAATAATTTTAGTTGAGACTAATCCCTAGCAAGATGTGGCGACTTGGATTTCCCAAGGGGCAAATGCTTCACATAAATTATTCAATTTTTGTCACTAATTTCCCATTTAGTGGATGATTAATTAGTTGATTTGCTTGTTGGAAGAAAGCTGTAGATGAGTATGAATTAGTGGATTCAAAGGCATAAGCACAAAGCAAAAGACCCCCAAATAATCAAATTAAAGCTCGCACCAAACTAAGCAAACAAAAGTATTCAACATGCATTTTTGCTCATTTATACATTTTTATGAAAGACTATAATTTCCTTTAATGGATGAGAATTTTTTGCAATTTTCTTGCTAAAAAAAAAATTGCACTCTCTCTCTCTCTCTCTGACCGGGGGGGGGGTTAGATGAGGGTGGGGGTGGGGGTGGGCGGAAGAATTAGCATTTGTCAAACATAATGTAGAAATTATATGGTTTCGCATCTTTCTTTGTTTATATACTAGTGTTATATTTAAAGTTACCCGTCATATATTAGATGGAGTTGTAGTCAATTTTTGTCAGAAATATATCTAATTAAGAGTGCAATTTTAAAGATTGATGACTAATTGGTGAGAGCCGCTAAACGATGGAGGTCTAAGTGTGTAATTTTCTTTCTCATGAAAATCAATCGTAAAGGTTTGTCTTTGTTAGTTGCAGCATAATTGTATTCACTCTATCTGTAGTATACCTTATAATAAAAACTCAAAACGGTCACATATTTTTATAATTGCAAGTCTTTTTTCTATAGCATAGAAAAAAAAAAAAGATCAAATTAATATTTTTATAATTGCAATTCACAGTATTGTCTATCCATTCTTACTTTTCCTTTTTCTTTTCACCCTTCTTCAATTACTTCTCATTTTTCACCTTCTCCTTCAATCCTCATTATTAGCAAGCCATTTTCCTATCATTACTCCTCCTTACGGTTGGATCCACTACTAAAACAGTATATTAAAATTGATCTACTTAACAAAATTTTCATATTAACAATAATTACGTTACATATATATATGCAAAACGTATCGGACAACTTTAATTGTTATATTTTAAGTTTTTTAAGGTATATATGTAGTATATTCTTGATGATTCTTGACCTTGCCAACGCTCATCAACCTCCAAGCAAACCAGTATTTCCACTCGAACCCTATCTCGAGAGGAAAAATAAATAAGTAAATAAATTTTCCAATCAACAGCATAAATCAGTATTGTTAATGGAATTCCTGCTGAAACATGATACTAAGATCAATAATTCAAACAGTATGGTGTCATGAGAAGGTGGAGGGTAAAGTTGACATGTTTTAAGAACAACAAGTACATATCATAAAAAGCTTTGGGCAACTTTAATGGTAATAGTGTAAGAAAAAGGGATAGTGGAAAGTGATGCAAAGATTTAGCCCTTATCAATTCCCATATATCAACTATTTATATCCCTCTTTTCTTGGATGATTTCTCACTCAGCTCATCTTCATTTCAGACTTCAGAGTCACTCAAATTTCATGCACGGTCAGTTTCACAACTAATTGTGATGAAAATGCATTGGAATGAAGCACTCCATGGATCTTGAAAAAAGCTCAGCAGTTGAATTGGATAAAAATTTGAATTGTTTGCCTGTAATTGGTTGTTATACTTTCAGGTAATGGCTAATTTCCGGCAAACCGGCAAGTCACATAACGGCAATGAGCTCGGTTAGAGTCTTCTTTTATGGCTAATGTTTCTGTCTTTTTTTTTTTTCTGTTAGTTGATAAGAAAGCGTTCTTATTTCAGTTCGGTCGAATGAAGGTTTTGAAACCAAATGTTGTAGGTTCAAGATCCTTCTTGCATTGCTAATAAAGGAATGTGATTTTTCTTCTGTTTGTCTCTTTGTATCAGCACTGATGGTATAACTGATCATTTTCGTTCACTTTGGCTATGTTCTCTAGTAGGGCTTGGACGCGCTTTTAGTCTCTCTTTCTCCCATCTATACACGCTCAGACGCTCTAGTCCGTGTATTTTACGCATGTATGTCATACGAAAATAGTGCAAAAATTGTATCAGTCAGAAAAGTTCTTTGGTTCAGCTGTGTCAATTTTCCCTTTAATTGGAATGTTGATTTAGCTCAAATTGGTGATAAAATTTCTCTTGCAATTTGCCAATTGTATGTCAAAATGAAACTTTGCTATACGATGAATTCTTGCAACACTTCCAATTGCCATTAACAGAAGTTGATGTTCAATTTTAAGCACAACTTCTTAAATGATATGGATCAAAAACGTGTATACAGAAAAGAAATAAGGACTACTATCTTGGGCCAGAGAGTTCCATTGCTTCCACAAGGGAGGATTCTTCGATGAAATCGGAATATCGTTGAGGAGGATTTCTGTATCTTGGAGTCGTCTCAGCCGATTGTGAAGCTTCCCATTTTTCGGCTAGGCCATCACCTTCTAACATCCTCAATGCTTCCGACATTTTAGGCCGTTGGGAAGGATTAAATTGAGTACAAAGGAGAGCAACCTGAACTATTTCTTCTAATTCTATCGGGTCAAAATTGTTCTTCAAAACTTTGTCCACCATAAGGTTCAGCTTACCTTCTTGATGGAGCTTCTTTACCTGCACAAGCAGCACTTCAGCAAAGCCACAGGACAAACTATTGCCAAGTAACGAAAGAAAAACCATTGTGCAGTGATCATAACTCAAATACATAACAACAACGCGCACAAATATATAAGAGAGGGACAGACCATACCCAATCGAGCATCACCCCTTTTTGGCTAGCTTTCCTTCCAAAATCCACAGCCTTGTGTCCTGTAATTAACTCCAGAAGTAGAATTCCAAACCCAAAGACATCAGTCTTTTCTGAAGATTGGCCGGTTGACAAATACTCTGGAGCAATATGGCCAACAGTACCACGAACAGCTGTTGTAACATGAGATTCCCGGTGATCCAGAAGCTTTGCCATTCCAAAATCCCCTACAACTGCCTCAAAATCTTCGTCCAACAAAATGTTGGCCGCCTTCACATCTCTGTGAATAATTTTGGGGTCACATTGTTCATGCAAATATACTAGTCCCCTTGCTGTGCCTAAAGCTATCCTTTTCCGCCTCGACCAATCTAATACTGGCCGCCCATGAATGTGATCTAGAAATAGGACATCAATCAGAAGTTAGACCACGTAAATATCAGGTTTTAAGGTAGTAGTTATGAGGAAGGTGCTTTGTAACCCAAGGCGAAAAAGACAAGGCAAAATGTCTTCGTGTAGTAGCGGAGATTTTAATATGCGTTGAATTAGAAGATTTTAATTGTTAATAAGGTTGATTACCTTTCAACCTAGAGGCAACACTCCCATTTGGCATATAGGGATAAACAAGAAGCCGCTCATTTTCACTTGAACAGAAACCCCAGAGACGTAGAAGATTACGGTGGACAGCCAGACTAATCATCTCTACTTCTGTCTGAAACTGAACTTCTCCACCAGCTGTATTGTAGTCCTTCAGCCTTTTGACAGCCACCACCGTTCCATCATTTAAACGGCCCTTGTACACAATTCCAAAACCTCCCTTTCCCAGTATGTTCTTTTGGTTGAAATGATCAGTTGCAGCTCGGAGTTCCTTAAAAGTATACCTTCTCAGATGACCTAAGCGTACCTCTGGATCATATTGATCTGCCAATCAACAGGATAATGATCAGAAGGCCAGTAGCAGACAGGGATAAATGGAAGTGTAAGCAAGGCAAGCTAGTCATATCGTAAGAAAAGCTCATGAATTTTCCAATATTCCTCAATTCAATTTCCAAAAGAACAATAAAAGCTTAGTGGCTGTCACTTTTATATGGTGGCGATGCACTATTTTTGCTGAGGAAACATTATGAAGCATAAATGGAGGGTTGGGTTTGTGGAGCTAGAAAGTAGAAACAGATAAGCGAGGAAGAAAACTCTCACTGTCGCCAAGTTTTTTGATGACTTTCTTGTAAACACCAGCAGTTCAAATTAGCTGATAAACTCCCAACCAGTGTTTCAATTACTCTGCCCTAAAACAGGGAATAAATTGGGTATAATCTAGTATTTAAACTACGAACCAATCCATTTAAGATGATTGATATCTTCATGCGTTCTTATAAAAATGTTCAGCTAATTTAAGGAATTATTATAAAAAAAATATATGGGAAGGGTAATATTGAACTTACCGTTAACATCAAAGAAAATCTGCCGATTGTTCCTATATCGCCACCAGGCTATCAATCCAATGACAATCACAATTAAAAAGGCTGCCCCAAAGCTTGCTCCAAAAGCAATAGCAACATGGCTTTTTCCTCCAGATTCTGAGTGATCTTGAAGACAAATTGATTCTTAGGAAATGTTGATGATGATGCAAACAGCTAACATTAAGGGAAGTTTCGCGGATTAAACTGAAATTGTTATTTTTCTAGCTAGAAAATAGTCAGGCCTGATAGTAGAAAACAAGCAAAATAAACAATGTCTAGCCATACCTACCTACTACAGCAGTTTTTGACTATATTGCAGAAAAAGTTTACAAGGATTTTCTCATGATTCTGTGTGTCTCACACAAAATGACCCCCTAAAAGTTTGCAGTAAAGGAATTAACAGCATCATGCATGGCAGGTTAGATTGAAATGCAGCTAACATACAGTTGGTTTCTTTTTCTTGTTTCTATTTTTTGGTTCTCAGGAGAGAGGGTTAATGGAATCCATACCTTTGTCTGGAGGGAAGGATAATGGTTCTGGATAGATAAATGAACAATTATTTTCAGATTTCTGCCCGCACATTAAAGGATTTCCAGCTATTCTGTAAGCAATTTATGATATATAAGAACTTTGTTCAGTAAGATAATTAAGTACAATGAGATAAATATCAGAAACAAATAAGAGTAGCTCACTTGAATGTTCTTCCAGAAATTTTTGGCAAAGATCCACTAAGATTATTGAAACTAAGGTCCCTGCAAAAAGCGTATGGTCAAATTATTTAAGGATATAACATCAATAAATGTGAATATTTATTATCCAAATACCATAAGAAACCATACACCAGAGTGAGGCATTTGACATTAGAAAGAGAGTCAGGAATTGGTCCAGAAAGGCTGTTATTGTTAAGCCGCCTGCCTTGCTCAAAAAGCCATCAAACCCAAGAGTCAATCAGAAGCAATAGGAAGTATAATTAGCAAAAGTACCGAGAACTCACAAATAATTTAAATTCTTGAGGTCCCCTAAAGAACTTGGAATTGGACCAGTAAATTTATTGTTTGAGAGATCAAGAGTCTGAAGCTTCTCCAGTGTCCCAATTACAGTAGGAATTGGACCAGAAATCTCATTGTTCTGCAGCAACCTGCAAAGAAACACATGAGCTCACCAACGTGATTACTGTGTTTTTTCATAGGCCCCCGTGTTATTAAGCTTCCAAATTATTAGACTATCTGCAATGAGAACGATTTGGATGGAAGCAGAGAACTAGAGGAAAGCAAATGGGAAAATTATAGAAGTAACATACACAGATTGCAAATTACTGAGATTCCCGATACTAGGCGATAACTTCCCTGCTAATCCCAGGCTAGGCAGTCCTCTGATAACAAGAAAATTACCAAATGAATGCATAACAATAAGAATTATATGTCAATTGTCAATACATAAAAATTATTGAATGGTCAAGAAAATTTTCATGGTAATTAGCAACTTACAACGTAGAAACATAACCATCTGGGGAACAGGTTATCATCCTCCAACTACATGGATCTACAGAAGTAGGATCCCAGTTCTCCAGAACATTATGTGGATCATTAAGAGCATTTTTTATAGATACCAAGGCTAGAACTGCATATTATAAAGAACAAGATATCATTAATGGAAAACCGAATAAAGCTAAAGTTTTCCGTCTTATCTGTTCTGAGTAAGAGAGAAAAAAAAGGGTTCTAAGGTAATTGAATTGCCAGACCAGAACAGAGAATGGGGTAGGCAAGGGGATAACCAGTGTAGATTATATACCAAAGTTAGAGAATTGAGGGCTTTGTGCAGTAAAAGATTGAAGAAACAGATCCTAAAATACTCAATTCCAAGATTAATAAGATAGAAAACAAATAAACATAAACAACTAACTTTAATCCAATAAAAAATAGAATATCGCGCCATGAATCATACAACAAATTCAGAAGGGATTAGCCTTTTTCCTTTTGTAAAGAAATATGCTGATGAACTTCGAAAAGAGGAAATTTTACCTTCATAATTTAATACCAGATGGAGACAAAGTTGCAGAAGAAACCGCAATCAATGCTAAAATCATTAATCCCACTTTCCAGAAAAGCTCCATTCTTTTCCAATTTCACCTTCTCTGAAAAAACTTCACTTGCTTAACAGATTATAAGCCATTCCCATTCAATTTTACTTCCTCCGCATTACCTTATTATTATGTAAAGTGCTCATGGCAAAGGTAGCCTCCGAGAATCAGAACACCATAAAGCACAAGCACAACTGCCCTATAAGAATGTTGTCTCTAGCTTGTCTCCAAAAGAATCTTGAGTTCACTCTCTTTGCCTTTAAAAGATAAGAGCCCAGATGATAGAAAGTTCCAATCTTGTTTGAGAAAATAAGAACCCACTTGTAAGGGTGTGAAACCAAGAAAATGAAGGGAATTTTCTTGAAAAAGCAAAAACAGAAACTAATGCAGGAATTCTTAGATTCTTGAGATCTGGGAAATGTTAGTGCATGAATTCCAACTTGTAACTGATCATCACAAATTCCATTTGCTTATGCTGACGATTTTCAGCTTCACTGATTCTTTAGTTATTCGCACCGTCTCCGCTCTCACAATATATCTCCAATCTACTTTACATCAAACTGGCATTTACCAGAAAGATACAAATACAGAAGGTCCAAAGCATTCACAGATATGGGCACGCTGTAAATTGAAAAGAAAAGGTTTTCAAGATTTTTATATTTCAGCAATATCTCGATTAATTATTTCTTGGGAAAAAAAAATATATGTTCTTCCAATTCACTGATTGGACCAAAAGGATGTGAAGATTGATCAGAAAGAACAATAGGATTGTAAAAGCAAATGAAATTTTTGCAGGTAATTTTCGGTCAGTTCACGTGCTTGATTTGTCCTCATCTATGTTGGCTTTTGGACTTTTTAATTCTTTTTTGGAATTTAAAATGATTTTGTTCCGTTAAAGTTTTTGCAGATTAGGCCTACAAGATGCATTTGAACCTTGTGAATTGAGTGGTGCTATTTGAACAAAAATATATATAAAATATTTTAATAAAATTGATACATGACATAATTTTTTTTAATACATCACATTATTTTTATATCAACACTAATCACTTATGACACTTGTCCATTTTGTCACATATTTTGTCCCTTCTTTTATCCAATTAAAATTTTCCTTGTTAATTTCTCCTTTTTCCCCCTTTTTTCTTTTGATTTGGAGTGGGGAATTATTGCAACGCATGGCATAAAATTATTGAATGGTCTTGTCCCAAACTTCTTTTCTTACACAATAACTTGATAGATTTTGATTTTTATTGACTCAATGTTTTCTCGTGTGTTGAAAGCCAATTTGTATTGTTAGAAAGTCGTACTCAACAAGTTAAAAGTCAGACTGCTCTGTTGACAATATTCAAGAAAATAAAAGGAATATGTACTCACATCAAGAGAAGGATGACCGAGTAGTGAATAAGGTTTCTAATTAACAAAAACGTGCTTTACAATTTAGTAGAGTATACTGTGCTAAAATTCTCAACAAAAATGGCATTAACGCGACAAACATACCAGTTCAACACGTAATAATTATATAAAGAATCTTGTTTCAACTATACAAGACTACCTAATATAGTACGTGACTTAGCAATGTAGGTTGAATTGTCGGGCTCGTGTTGTTTCGGTTGTTGAGCAAACTAATTGACCTCTTGTTTGTAAACACTGATGCATAAATTAAACAAGAATGTCATCAAAGTTTAATCCCACCCATTTCGCATGTTAACAAGTTACAATCTCACTTAGAAGCCTTCTAATTTCTCTAAATGATGCATGATCCTATCAACAAGTAATGTATTTAATTCATCTTTTAAAGAAGTGAAGTGGTTTTCTTATCATATCATCACATATAGAAAAAAAAAATGTTACTTGTTTATGATAAAAGGTTCTTCTTGAGGAGTTAGTTAGAACAACTTCTTATGTTATTTATTTATTTCAAAAAACATTTGCTAATTTACTAGTTAGTATAACTAACTAGCTGGAAATCTATTTATTTATTTATTTTTTTTGTTAGGGTTGCTTTAACCCAAGTCACCCAACTTTGACCAAAGTGTGAGCTACGTCACCAAATTATATAAATAAATACTTCAGTTAAGGCCACCTTGCAGTATGTGATCGCTAATAAAGCGGCTTGCTTGAATGTTTAAACAAGAAAGAATAACGACACAAGTAGCCTCGGGTACTTAACGTTTTAATTGAGTGACCAAATTGAGACTCCATATAGAGTTGGGTGACCTTGACAAAATTTACGCCTATTTTATTTTATTTATATTTGCATTATATAGAACTAGCACTAATTATCAAAAGAGAATATTTAGAACTCCAACGAAATAACTCCAAAGTTCTCTATGCCGCGGTAGTGTTGGCTAGGTTGTTTTTATTCCATTCCTCTCGCCATTTATATATTCTTTCTTGGGGAGAGTGTAGAAGGCGTTGTTATGTCTCTGTGTTTGGGGTTGGAGATAATCCCATCCTCTAGCTAGTGGACTTTGAAAATGATTGTTTATGTGAACAAGTTAACAAGTCAAGTCGGAAAAAAATGTTAATGACATATATGGTTGTAGTAACGGCAATATTCAGCGGCGTAGTTAGAAAGACGAAGGGGTAGTCGAAATTTGACGGCCCTTAACTGGAATTTAAAAAAAAAATCTTTAACAGGTAAAAAAAAGGTGTTTTCTTCAAAAAGGGGTAGTCGAAGATTTGGGGGGGGGGCGCCCCTTGTCTCTGCCGCTGACTATATTGTGAAGAAAACATGCTCTCGTGATTAGTTGTGAGCATGTAATGAACAATATTGGATCTTTTCAAATGATATATAAAAGTAGTCAATTATCATAGTCGGCGTGTCAAACGTGTAATGTATTTTAGTGAAAAATGATCGAAACACTAATTCTTAGTCTTTTAACACAAATTTGATGCTCACAACTTGAGGATTTGACATTCCAATTGTCGAAAAAAAATCCCTAATAATTATACTACGCTTTATTCTTTCTCCATAATTATATATATATATATATATATATATATGCATGTGGAAGGAAGTAGGTCCATTTGAGTTCTTTATTCCTTCAATTAAATAAATAGACAGAAGGTATGGAGAGGCAAATTTGAAAAAATAAAAATGAAAATTAAGATAATCTCTATTTTGAAAATTTTTAATGCTAATATAAGAATCTTGTAATGTGTTTGATAACTACACTAGATTATCATCTGGATTATAATCTGTCGCACGGCATTATTTCATTGGTTTCACTTTTTTTCAAAAAGTCAAAAAGTAAAAGTCAAGCCACAATTGTTTACTTTTTACAAAAAATAACAAATAAAATAATATCACATCATAGATTATAATCCACATCCTAGACAAACACTTTCTTGTGATAGCATAAATATATAACTTTTAAAATGATATATTTGTTGTAAATAAATTAATATTTAGTGAATAACTATCCTACCCCCTGAAACCCTATATTTATATATATAAATAGGGGTCTCTACTTCTCATTATGAACACAAAATTCTTGAGTTTTCTCTCTACTTTTCTGTCTATTTTTCTGTATTTTTCCTTCTATTTCATAACACGTTATCAGCACGATAACTCAAAATTCTTTTTAAACCACGCCACTTAATTTGTTTATTTACTTTGATTCTTTCTTATTAGATTAGCGTAGAGTTTTTTTTTTTTTACATGGGCATATACAAATTCAAATCAAATTTTTGTTATAAGACGTGTGTATCTTTTCTTCCAAAACTATTATTACATTGATTAATTACCTACCACATGCAGCAATTTTCGTAGCACTTATGTAATTCGTATGAAATCAAATTCGCATTTGATTTTATATTCTCTTTTTCTAATTAGCTTATATGTTTAATTAACGTATCATCTTATAGGAATCATCTGCCAATTTAATGGTACGATAGTTTCTAAGATATTCATGGAATGATCTACCAATTTAATAGTATGATTGTTTCTAATTTAGCCAATGAATGATTTACAAATTTAATGGTAAGTTTGATTCCAGTTTTAGCAAATGAATAATCTTTCAATGTAGTGATAAAATTATTCTTAATTTATATTTATATAACTATAATTATAGATTTGCAAGTTGAAAATTTTCTTTTACCATGGATTGCTAAGATTCAGTTTTAATGAATTTTTCACTTTCAATATTTGTATGTGATTAAGTTTGTAGCAATACGAAAGAGATCATGAATGTTGTTTTGATTGATTCTCTTTCTTGAAATACTTGTGCCGATCAATTGCTAATTAGTGAGAATATGGAAGCCACTATTTGTCTCGCTTATTTTTATCATTCTGGCCATGACTATTATAGATCCATGCATCGTATTTCATACATTGTTTATTGGACGTAGTCATGTATTTGCACATGATTTATCCATTTATATTAGAGTTAATATGATGATTGATTAATCTCATATTAATTATTATGTATGACTTCATATAATTCTTGAAGAACTCGAAATACATGTAATTAAATACTCCAGAAGAATATGACTGGCTACAAAAGCCCCAAGATGTGTTAACAATTATGGTTTTCTGAAGAAACATAGTTTGTAATTTTAATCTCAGAGATTATATTGACAAAACATCTTGTTGTGTTTATTGAAAGAATCACAATTTTATATCATAGTAAAATATTCTAACAAGATATAATTCGCTTCAAAAAGCAAAATAAGATTTATTAGTGTTGTGGTTTCCTGAAGAAACTATAATGTTTGAAATTCTAAAAGAATATCTCATTATTTATTTATGAAGAAGCATAATTTTTATTTTTGTCTCTTATTGTTTTTATTACATTATATTTTCTGTTCTGCAATTTACATTAGATACACTTGTTTATTTATTTGTTAAATTGTTATTGTACATATAATAAATAAGATCTAATATGTTGTTACTCCTGAAGTAGTACAACTTATATTATAATAATATTCCTGTTGAATATTAATTGTTCTTGAAGAATAATATTTGAATATCAATATATTCATGAAAAATATTTAATTACTATTCTTGAAATAGTAACAACTCATATGAACCGTAGATATTGTTTCTAAAGAGTAGTTAATCTATGAATCTAAATCTTATATGCACATGTTACTTTTGAAAAAGTACATTATCATAAATATTTCACGAGAATATAGAATCCCGATGATTCTATGATTTAAATTGATTAATCTCATGAAATCTCGAATATTTCATATTAATATTCTTGGATCATTTTAATAAAGATCCGTATATTTTATCATAGAAGATTTTATTGTACCCGTGAAGAAAAAAATTTGAACAATATCGCAAGTGATTTTATATCATACATATATATGGTATTGTTTATGAAATGATATAGATATTGTTTTAAATGAGATCCTGAAGATTTCATGCTAAAAATTATGAATCAAGTAAGCTCTAGAAGAGCTAATTTGTGTAGTTTCTGCCTTAATTTGTATTATGGAAAATCATACAAAACCAATTATATTAAACTAGAAGTTTAATGGTGATATATTGATTGACATAGCTGGTTAGACCATCCTAACCTGTAATGATGAAAATATTGAGGATTGTCAGGAGAACTACAAGATTCATCCACTTAAATGATTCTCATATGCTGCATATTCTCAAAGTAAAACGATAGCTAATTATCACTAGCTAAATTTGAAACTGTATTCTAAAGATTTCTGGAAAATATTTAGGATGAACTCTGTGAGCCCACTTACCCTTCATATAGACCTTCTAGATATTTATAATTTGGATCCACTAGAGGTCACATGTGTCATATTACTCATAACCCGAGGTTTATGAGATTATTTGCTTAATTGATTGATAAAGAGCAAAGTTTCAGATATAAAATAAAGACATTTGTGTCTTGCTAGTGAATATTATCCCAAAATTTTATTAATGATTTATATATTAGTTGGGATACTTGATTGCCTATGGTGTAGCAAGACTATTGGATATGCCTCAAGTTATTACTACTCCATTCATTGAGAATAATATTTTATATTTAAGTGAAAAACTGGTATTTCACTTACAACATTATTATAATTTTCCAAATATAAAATTTATAATATGATACCCCCTTTATAGTTGCCTTACAGTTAGAAGTCTTCCTTTATTAAAGGTTATAAATGCGATTTCTGCATAATCGCGGCACCATAGAATTGATATGGATATTTTTGAATGCTGAGAATATATGTTCAAGTTTGAAACTACGTAACATTCATTTTTCATCTCCGAAGGATGATATGTTACGACATGATTTGTCGATTGATGATTCATTCGCTAAGTCTTCTTAGCATTAGAGGGAGGAATTAATATTTGGTAAAAGTTAGATATAATGCACTTTACTCGCACGGTATAGTGCAAACTAGAAGTTTGCAATTAATCTGCATTTCAATTTATTTACTAAAGTATGGTAACCAAATTCTATTTTACCAAGTTTAAGTGTTTTAGCTTGGCTTGATTTAAAATCATGCATAATGTGATCTATTAATGGCATGGCATGCCTGAAAAATGATGTTAGTTGATTCCAAAATAAATATCACTATGTTGAAAAACGGAGAAAATAATTGTGATGGTCTTATTGAGGCATAATACTCTGAAAGAGTATACAGATATAACTAATCATTAAACCCCACGGAGGTTTAGGTACCTAAAATTAGTTGAATAAAGAGATCTAGATAAGTTATGTCTTTTCTGGAATTATAGGGAATCGAAGATAAAATATATATGTTAATGAGCTCATTGATTTCGAGGATGATGAATTAATTCTTCATGAAATATTTAATAACGTGGAATATTGACTAAAACGAAAAGATACAATCTAGTAGATTGCTATAAGTTAAGACCAGCAGTCTAGCTACTTGAGGATATATATACCATATCAAATATGTACCTATGTGGAAATATCATTAAGGGTTAATTTCACAAAAGGTCTCCAACTTTTGAGTCTAGAATCGGATAGGTCCCCAACCTTTCATAAATGTGTACAATAGGTCCCTCTTGTCACGATTCCCTCAACTTTTCATAAAAAATGATGATTATATCCTTTAACCTTTTAATTTTAAAAACAAAACATTTAAAAATATGAAAAGGATTAAAAAAACAAAACACCAACCCCAAAAAGAAAAGGGCACTAGAAAATGACTGCCGGAGCTATTTCCAGCGGCCAAAAGCTGCCGGAAATGGCAGTAGATATGGGGAGCGGATCTCCCCATTTTGCTGCCCATTTCTGGGAAGCAAAATGGGGGGATCCACCCCTCATTATAGCTATCGGAATGGTAGCAAAATGCTGCCATTTCCGACAGCAGTTGTGGGGAGGTGGATCTATCCGATTTTGCTGACGTTTCGACATTTTGCTGACGTTGTGGCAACATTTTGCTGACGTTTCGACAGCCAAAATAGGGAGTGGATCTCTCCATTTTGCTGCTGCTACCGGAATAGGAAGATCCACTCCCCATAACTGCTGCTGAAAATGGTAGACATCAGCAGTTTGTTGTGTTTCCAGCAGATTTTGGCCGCCGGAAATGACACTGGCAGCCATTTCCGGCGGTCCTTTTGGGAGAGGAAGGGGTGGGGTGAGGTGGGGTGGGTGTTTTTTTTTAATTTTTGTATTATTTTTAAAATTAAAAGACTAAAGGGTATAATCGTCATTTTTGTAGTGACAAGAGAGACATATTGTGTGCATTTATGAAAGATTATGGACCTAGGAGAGTGAAAAAAAGATTGGAGACCTATCCGATTCTAAACTCAAAGGTTGGGGAAGTAACCCTATCATTAAATATGTAGTGGTATAATTGAATGAAATTACATTCAATTAGAAAATATATGAAAGAAGTAATATTGTGATAGACAATATCTTCGCCTATAATGTGGCTCTTGATATCATGCATGAGGATGAGGAGACATATTCTCTTGTGATGGATGCCATTACATTTAGATATTTGATCAGTTTGACTATTTCACAAAGGTTATATATGAGACTTATGGATGCAGTAACTGCCTATCTTTACGGCTCGCTTAATAATGATACTTATATGAAAATCTCTAAAGGATTTAAAGTGCTAGAAGCAAGTGATTCATTCTCTAAAAATATATTCTCAATTAAATTACAAAAATCAATCTATAAATTAAAACAATCTGGACGGATGTAGTATAACCGTAAGAGTGAATATTTGTTGAAAGAGGGATATCAAAATGATGATATTTATCAATGTGTTTTTATAAAGAAAATTGATGTTGGATTTATAATAGTAGCAGTTTATATAGATGATTTAAATCTTATAGGAAGTCCTTAAGAGCTCGATAGAACTGCTGAATATTTAAAAACTGAATTTGAAATGAAAGCTTTAGGTAAAACCAAATTTTGTCTTGCTTTACAGATTGAACATCTTCAGAAGAATTATCTGTTCAGTCTACATACACAGAAAAAGTTTTACAAAGGTTCTATATAGATAAAGCACATCCATTGACATCTCCATTGGTTGTTCAATCACTTGGTGTAGGCAAAGATCATTTTCGTCCACTTGAAAATAGGGAAAAGATTCTTAGTTGTGAAGTACCATATCTTAGTGCAATTGGAGTATTGACATATCTTGCAAATTGTACTCAATCAGGTATAGCTTTTTCTATAAATCTTCTTGCTAGATATAGTTCTGCACCAACTTAAAGATATTGGAATGGTGTTAAACATATTCTTCGTTACCTTAAAAGCACCATAGACTTAGGATTATTTTATTCACAAAACACGGGTTCTTTTTTAGTTGGCTATGCAAATGCAAGTTATCTTTCTAATCCACATAAAGCTAAGTCACAAACAGGATATGTCTTTACTCGTCAAGAAACAACTATATCATGGAAATATGTGAAGCAAACTTTGGCAGCAACATCTTCAAATCACTCAGAAATTATTGCAATTCATGAAGCAAGTCGTGAATGTGTATGGCTTAGAAATATGGACACATCATATTCTGACATCATGTGGAATAGGTCCAACAATATTATATGAAGATAATGCAGCTTGTATTGTACAAAGGAGGCTTCATCAAAGGGGATAGGACAAAGCACATATCTCCAAAGTTTTTCTACACACATGAACTTTAGAAAAGTGGTGACGTTGACATTCAACAAATCCGTTCAAGTGATAATGTAGTTGATTTATTCACAAAGGCGTTACCAACTTCTACATTCAAGAAATTAGTTCATAAGATTGGAATGCGTCGACTTGGATAATCTTCAATGATTGACATCAGGGGGAGTAGCTGTACTCTTTTTCCTTTGGCCCGGTTTTATCCCACTAGGTTTTCCTAGCAAGGTTTTAATGAGGCAGTATTTTATTACTCCAAATATTAGTTATGTACTGCACTCTTTTTTCCTTGAGTTTGTACTTTTTTCCGATTGGATTTTTGTCAAACCAAAGTTTTTAACGAGTCAGTTAGATGTATAGATAGTCATTTAAGGGGGAGTGTTGTAAATAAATTAATATTTAGTGAGTGACTATCCTACCCCTGAAACCCTAGATTTGTATCTATAAATATAGGTCTCTAGTTCTCATTGTGAACACACAATTCTTGAGTTTTCTCTTTACTTTTCTGTAATTTTCCTTCTATTTCATAACAATATTTAGAATTTGATAGTATATTGTCTCAACTATAAAATATATTATTAAAATTTTAATATTTTGACAAAATATAATTAATTTTTTTCTAATATTAGATGTACCATAACAAAATCAAATTCAATACTACTCAACGCAATTTTCATGTTTTTAGTGGTCTTTTTAGTGTTATTAAATTATTATTATTAATTCAATTCTTAACCTAGTGGCTAGTGTATTATCATAGGGTTAGTTAAATATATACATATAGTTATATATGTATCTTGCACGAATCATGCCAAAATGAGGAAATTGCATAAATCATGTAAATATTCTAATTCTATTGCAAAACTACTAATAATTAAATACAACTATGAAATATTAATAAAAAATGAAAATATATATTTTATATATTTACTGTATTGATTAATAAATAAATACAATTATGAATCATTAATATATATATATATATATATACACACACCTGTGCCATAGATATTTAGAATTTCACATTTCTAATTGATGTTATAAATGCGTTATCATCTGTTACAGTGGCTCTAGGATGCAACAAGATTTTCTTAAACACGCATGAAGAAACATGAACTCAGAATGAGTTAAAAATAGAAAAATAACAATAGGTAAATGGGGAATTATATTATCACCACACAAATTTATTTTAACACCACATTTTAAACTATTTTCTTTATTTAATTAAATATCCATAGCTAAAATTACATTAATAACAATGTTAAATTTAATCACTTTTTCCTTCCACCAAAATGATAATTATCTTAATTTGAATTCTTTTTAATAATTATTATTCTTTTCAATTCCCTTTTTTAGTAATCACTTGCCACAATTTTGATTTATAATATGACTAGGCAACTCTAGATTTTAAAAATTTATTTTCGTTACAGTTTCATTTTAGTACCTAACTTTTAGATGATGTTTCATGAAAAATAATTTTAACTTTTTTCTTTTTATTTTAATATATATTGCTTTCTATAAAATATAAATCGATTTATAATATTACTTAGAACATGTGATTGAATTGAAATAAAAAAACATAATAATAAAAGAATGTTGTTAATTTAAAATCTAATTTTTATTTTGTACGACTGAATTATTCTAAATTAGAAGTTTTGAAAAATCTATACATTTATATTTGAATTATTTGAAAAGTTAGAATATTAATACTGCAAAAAAAAAACAAACGTTGGAATATTTTTTTATTCAATTTCAATTTTAAAAAATTAATTAAATTAAATTAAATTAATAAATTAATTAAATCTAATTTGAAAAGTTATAGATGATTTAGAATTCTACTATATTAAATTTTAGAGTAAATTTTAGAGATTTTTTTTATAACTCTACATACAAACTTGTATTAGTACTTTGCACTTGAAAATTAGCTCAAATTAATGTTCATACTGAGAGTTTCAATATAAGATCTAATTTTTATATGTTTTGACTTATGGACAATGTAAAAGAAAACAATTTCATTGCGTTAAATGTAATATATTTAGGAATATAAATCTTTGATGTGATTTTATACATTGATTATAGATAATTAATTTCAAAGTATATGTGTAAGTGGATAGTGGTGTACTTATTAAAAATGTCTTTTAACCGTAGTGTATTTACAATATAGTATGGAAATAAAAATTCATAGTGGTAATATAATTACCCATTTTAAATACTAGGCGCAAGTCAATAATTGCAATTATTTATTAGGCATAAAGGCACCGAGCTAGTACACATAGGGAAAGACAAATCACAAATGTGATATGTTTGGAAGGTTCATATACGGACAAAAGCATAATTTGAATCAAGATAAGCATATCTTGTAGTAAAAAAAATCCTAAAGCAACAGCTTCGTGTTATAAAGCTTTTATAGTGTTAAAAAAGCACAAGAAACAAGTTTTTACAACTATACAAGCTCTATAACCGAATCGGCTGTAGAATTGGTATCTTGCATTGACGCAAGATAGACTCTCGAATCGAGCACATCAAGTTCAACTTAGTCTTCACAAGTCATGTCTCTCTATATATACATTCCACCATCACTTTATGATCCTTTGACATGATCGCTTGCCGCAATGAATCAAAGTCGACTTGAGAGCACGAAAACACCAGTCTATCCATCTTCATTTCATCAGGTGACACGACATTTTGTATGCTCCACCATCGACAACCGCCTACACCTGCACCGCCACTGCCACCAGCACCGGCGGTCATCAATTCACACACCACAATTTCTTCAGCCTTTGACCGATTGTGGATGTAAACAAAGTTCCCAATTACACGAGCATTTATTGAAGAAATTTCAAAACTCTCACTCTTCAATTTCTCAACATATGGGCAAGGCATTTCACCAATTTCTTCACACTCAAAAATTTCTCCCTCAACCTTCCAAATCCTCAACCGTTGACCATTTTCGAGGTTTTTGCACAAACCCACCAAAATCAAATCGTCATTAAATATTCCAATATTGTAGTCCACAATGTCATGTCCAAGATTCAAATTATAGGGTCCAGACCAATGTGTTGATTTTACACTAAACCAACAAGTCGTACCTGATTGCTTCTCCGTCACAAAGAGTTTTTCATTTGTAGTGGCAATTGAAAGATAAGTAGAAGCTAACATGTCTAACAAATTTCCTGGCAAGTTATCGTACCTTTCCCATGAATGTGTCCCAATGTTGTAGATCTCGACGGGTGATGGATCACTTGCATAATCGCACCCGCCACCTGCGACAATGATGGAGTCTCCAACGTGTGCCACGATAGGATCTGCCCGCCAACCAAATGGAGGGTATACATGACTCCATGTGAGATTTAGAGGGTCAGACGAGAAGGATAGTCTCGAAAACGAAAACGCATAAAGAAAATTAGAGTGGGATGATTTAAGTTGTGATGTGAATTTGAGAGGATAAGGCCGAACAACTTTCATCCACATATCTGTACGAGGGTCATACGCATAAGTAGAGATAGTGTAAGGGTGACTAGTAGCTTCCCTGTGGAGGATGAGCCATGGTTTCGGTTTGTTGAGGTGGTGGAGACCGGATGCCACCGCGTAACGCCATGACTTGGATACACGGGAGGCGGACACCAAATCGATGAGTGGCACGTGTGAGAGTATAACTTCTAAAATATCTCCATGAATTTCCACTTCATCTTTGCATGCTTCTTGATCTTGAGCTCCTACCATTGTGGTGTGTTATGGAAGTAGCATCATTTTGCTTTATGGTTTTTACTTTTCTCCTCTCTTTTTTGGTGGAGAGGATGAGAAATATTTGTTTGGTTGGTCGATCTAATTAAAGAAGGATCCACCAATATAAAGGGAAAAATTGCATAATTGCTCTTCAACTCTTTGTCCATCATGTAGATTGATTCTCCACCTCTAAAACAATAGACGAATAATCCTCAAATTCTCCATCATACATTTATAATACTGCAGTGGAAACCATCCAATTAATCTTTACTAGAATGTCATGTGATTCTCCATAACAATTGCTTGTTTAGAACTTAAAAGAGTTATTATTATAAATTGTATTTTGAAAAGTTTGTGTACGCCTTGCTTAAATGTGAGGTTTGACTATTAACTATACCTTAGTCACGTTTTATAGTTTTTTTTTTTTTTTTACTTCATATTTGTCTAAATTTGTTTTAAGTTTAAAAGGGAAAAAGACCTTGAAGTTTTAATTTATCTAGACGCATATCGTCACGTTTTACACTTTTAAAGAGTAGCATTAAAAAATTTTCTCAAAGTTTTGTTACAAAACATCTCATCGTATGTGATCACATACCACAGAGATTTGAAATAAATGTGGCGTAAAAAAATGCAGGCCACATAGAGTAAGGTGGGAGGTTTTGTTTAAAAAACTTTCGGGATGTGTTTTTGAACATTTTCATATTTAAAACCTTGTTGAAGATTTTTAAACAAGTACTACTTTGTTATTCTAGAGCTCAAGTGCAATAGTTTGTTGGTGCCGATGGAAAATTTAGGTTCTCAGTCCCTTTCAACAGCAAAATAATTGCAAAGTACTCAATCACATGAGTTAATTAGTACATAGGGGACCAATTTCGATCCACTTATGTAATGTTTCTTCTCACATTTTAAGACGATATATATTAAATTAAAGTCGGTCCGAAAGAACAACATTATTAGTGCATAATAACTTGTAGTATATAAAATACAATTTTAAATTAAATTGATTATAGAAAAGAAGTTAAAATTATAATTTTAAGTAGTGTGATTTCTAAGATCAAGGTACCTTGAATGGCACCTTGCAAGAGTCGACGATATAATTAATTTTTTAATATAATTTTTTATACCCCACTTGTCTACCTACCACTTCTTTTACACAAAAAAAAAAAAAACATCATTAATACTAGTTTTAATAATAAACATCATTAATAATCAACGTATACCATGTTTTTAATTCATTTTTAGAGTTTATTCTCCCAAGTCCTAACGTGACAAGTTCAAGTCGAAAATTAAATATATCTTATCAACAGTGAAAAATTATTACAAGTGTGTCAACTAATGGGTGGTGAATATATAAACAATAAACAAACAGATTGAGAGTTGAGAGTTGTCAATCCAACGCACTAACAAAGCACTTAGGTCGAGTCTGGTTCACTCACTCACTGTAGGTGAAATTACACCGTCCACTTTCACTATAAGAAATAAGTCCAATAACCGCGACTCACGCCGCCCCAAAATGTGTAAATGTCCCCGTAAATGTGTGATAGTAGCGACAAAGTTGCCCGCAAATGTCGCGGCTAAAACCCTGGTAGTAGATCCACAGCGGGGACTTGTGTCGCCGTAATCTAAGAGCCACTCAATAGCGGCGATGCAGTCACGACTGTATGATCGATGGGTTTTAGTCATTAAAAACACATGATCGATGGGTTTTGGTCATTAAAAAAGTTTTTAACCCGACCTGACCCACCCCGCCCCAGCTCCATAGCCTGATCATTTTCCATCTATATTTAATTAAATATTATTTGCCTATGTGAAGAGTCGAACCCATCACCTTAAATGTAAAGACATAGTATTTTACCAACTGAACTAACTTGGCATTTGGTTATTACCTTACTTTTATAATATATATTATATAGATTATTATAACTATAGTGACGAATATCTTCCTTATAACAAAGATTTTCCATCGCTAAATACAAGAACGAAGTCGGGAAATTTTCCCGCCAATTATAGGTGGTCGTTTTAGATCAAGAAATATAGCGACAACTTTTACACGTCGCCGTTATATATACCAATATACAGTGACGACATCACTTGTCGTCCCAGTAGATACATCCTACAGCAACAACATTATGATGTCACCGGTACAGGGTGACGACTATTGCGGCAACTTAAAATCGCCGCTGTAGCTAACGCTATAGCAACGGCATTTGACGTCGTCGCAAAATTATCGCCGCTATAGCTCCTATTTCTTGTAGTGTTTTGACGTGGCACACAAATAGCCAAGAAACATAGCGATCATGTGTGTGCCATGTCGGGCTATGTGTGTGCCACATCAGAAATGGGCAGTGTAATCCTGCCCATAGTGGGTGAGTGAACAAAATTACACTTAGGTCAATGTTATAAATGCTTTAATACAATACTATCTTTGTCCTAAAAAAATGGTCAAGCTTTCTCTTTTTCATTCGTCTTAAAATATGGTCAAATTTTTTTTAAAAAATAATTGAAATATTAGTCATCTTATATGCATTTATTTAATGTGCATAATTATCAAAAAAATAAAATTATTAAATTGGAATAATTAACAAATGAAAGGGTATAATAGAAAGTGATGTTAAAATTTAATTGTCCTCAAGTCAATCTCTTTGACTTAGTTTGGCATTGTTAGAGCTTCTACAATAAGTAGCTTCTGTTGTGTTGGATAAAAAAGCTATTGTGAGAAGAATCAATTTAATATTTGATAAGCCTATTCACTAAAATTGATGTATAGTCTAAAAATAATTTTTAAGTATTTGGTAAATTTAACTATTTCATTATTGTGACAGTTTACATTTATTAAAAAGTACACGGTTTAAATCGTTTTTATTATTATATTGTATCCTTATTTTTTTTTCCTTTTATGAGTAATATATAATAGGTATGTTATTTCACAAAGAATTACAAAATAATGGACAAAGAATAATTGAAAGTGAAAGTTCAATCAATTTTTTTTTGGTTGAAAAAAAATTATTTTAAATTAACCTATTAATAAAAATATGGAAAAAATAAAATAGACATATGTATTGCACAATCAATCAAATAAATTATGATTTAATGAGAAATTTTAAATAAAATAAATTGTTACATAAAATAGTTTGTAAATTTTATCTATCTTTATATAATGTATGAAAAGGTATTAAAAAAATTAAATATATGGTTAAATTTGACAATTTAATTATTGTTAACTGGAGAAGCTAAAAGTAAAAGTTCTGCTGCTTCAAAAATCAGCTGTAGGATGTTATTATTTCTTCAATATTCACTTTTTTTTTAAAATTTAACAAACACTTTCATCAGTCGTGCTTCTAAAAAAAGCTTGATCATCCAAAAGCAACCCCAAACAGAGCCTTTATTATTTGTTTCAATTAATATAATATCATTTTATTATAAATGATTTAATATAATATCATTTTTCATTTATTATTTGTTTAAATTAAATATAAGGCTTTCATCACATTATTACTACTTTCACCCTCCAAATATTTATTAATTTATAGTCGCTCTTAGTTAACCAGGAATGATCTTCCACCAGATGTATGGCGGGATTATCCCGTAGTGTGCAGGTTTTTTTAATAATCTTCAACTACATGTGCGTATAGCGAGAGATCATTTTTATTTAGTTAATTGTTGCCCGTACGTGAGTTCAACCCTACCATCTTTTATCTTAGTTCATGTCCGGACTCCTTGTCATGCGATGCCAAAAATTCAAAAATTTTAACTGTTGCCCATACTTTAGTTCAACCCTACCATCTTTTATCTTAGTTCATGTCGGACCCCTTCTTGTCTTGTGATAGCCAAAAATTCAGAAATTTACGAAAAGTTGAGTCTATTCTTGTCATGTCCAGAAACCTTTTCGTCTTGTGATGCAGTTGAGTCTATTCTGCCTAAATCGACCATCAAATCCCTTTTATTTAATCTCGTTGTCATGTTTTTTAATCATAATTAATTTTTATTTTTCGTTTAAAAAACTTCATAAACATATTGCATGCTTAGGAAATGTATTGGTCAATGTTTGCAGGTTCAATATAGAGTCATTCTGATGTAGGCGTACCTACACTTAACACTCTCACAAATTCAACACAAAATAAACGGATTCGACTCTAGAAAAGCACACTCGTTTTTCTTATATTCAAGAGTAAGCGAAAACTATAGAATGCTTGAAGATGAACATAAATAGACTGTCCATGTGGAATACAGACTCGCACCGGTCGGGCCCACTATAATTGTCAAAATAATGAAAACTTAAAATATAAAGCAAAGAAATAGCACCCAAACTGAAAATAGCAACATAATTTGGCAAAAATACGATGTGGGCATTGGCAAAGCGAATGGTTCAATCCGTCTCTTCGAGCTATTTTAAAAGTTGGTGTCATGGCCCCAAAAAGGATTCCGTATGCAAAAGTTACGATCATTTCTTCTATTAAGACTTGAGGTTCTATCTTAAAAGGTTAACATGTTAAGAGAAGTAACCTCAAGCGCTTATATGTTGGTTTATATTTTTATATTTAGTCGATGTAGGATTTATCCCTTAATATGCCCCTACAAGATGGTGCTCGTTGGAGCATACTAATCTTGAAATCCGTGTGCTTATTTGAGTCATAACCAGATTAAATTGCTCGTTTGAGCTTGACAGGCTTTGATACTATATTAAAACTTAAGGTCACATCTTAAAAAATCAACATGTTGAGAGTAGTGACCCTAAACACTCATATGTTGATTTATATTTTCATATTCAGTCGACGTGGGATTTATCCCTAAATATTTTCAACCACTGGCAATCGTATTGTTCCAAGTAGTCAAGTGCTTGTTCCTCTTCACTAGACGCTCAAGCCTCATCATATTCCATGTTAATGGAGATCAGCATTCGTACACACAGTTTGCGCGCAACCTCATAAAGACACTAGGGATGGCAAGGGATCGGATCGGCGCCGATTCATTTTGCTCCACGAAAGATTTACAAAACCATGATTTACTCCATGATCCATGACTTGTGGATTGGAGCGAATCAGAGCGGATCATAGATCGGATCGGATCGGATCAAGATTGCAATCCACTAACCGATCCCCGAGCCTTTTTTTTTTTTAACACTAAACATTACACTACTCCAATCTCCTAATTTAGTTTTTACACCATACATCATTTCACTTATAGGTCCATGAGGCCAATTGGTCATCGTTTTGTAGTACATGCACTTGGCAGTGGTATTGTGTGCTTGAAATCCGACATCTATACAAAATTATGACATTCTAGTAAATTGATAGAACTTCAAAAATAAAAATTCAAAGGTGCCATATAGAAGATGAACACTTACGCGACAAGCACTGTTAGATATATAGGCAATTTTCTTGTTGACTATTACATTAACTACAAAGTAATAACTAAGGATATAATTATAGGAAGATGATCAGAAGTTTTAGTGATTGCATGACACAAAAGTTTTAGTTACTTAACAACAAACTAAGCATATGATTTAGGGAGAAATCAACAACTGATCAAATGTTCTCAATTTAAATTATAATATAATATTTAATCACATAACCGAACTGACTCCAAATCTCTTGGAAAATTGCAATGGAAATTGTTTTCAAGTTGCTTCCCTGTTATCTGACTGGATACATTCTTTTTCCCCCTTAGGTTTTATGGTCTTCTTTCTTGGGGGATCATAGAACCATGCAATTTCAACAAGTTGGTTTGATTTAATCAGACAAATGATGGCAAATAAATTAGTGGAAGTTAATTAGTAATCCGATATAGAAAATATTTTTGGAAATGTTAAAGACAACCTTTAAAGGTTGGTGCTCGTTTATTTTAATCAATTAATGTGGCAGAGTTATTGTTTCTGTTGGAAACTCAGGTTCCATAAGGAATTGGGCTACTCCACCTGGCAGGTTAACCTTTTGAGATGAAACCTCAGTTCCTTATGGAACCTTAGTTTCTAACAGTATTAGAAACCATCCCAAAAGGTTAACCTGTCAGGTGAAGTAGCCCAATTCCTTATAAACCCATCACTTTTCTCATACTTTACCGATGTGAGTTTCGTTTGCACTTTTTTCCCAACAATTTCTTTCAACAGTTCACCTTGTACTTGACTAGGTTCACAAACATATATCTAAAACCGCATATAGCCTGAGCTCAAGAATATGCATAAATAATCCCAAGACTCTGTAAATTTTTAGGGGGCAATAAATGGCTGCAATAGACATGCAATTCATTGTTTTATGTCTATCTAGAAGATGAATCTAAACCCCATGTGCGATATAGCATTGATTTAGCCAATAACTAACTTGGACTGTGAATCTAAACCTCTACTACTCGGCGGTGACTGTGAAGCGTAGACCGAGAGGGCAAGGGACGAAGTCACGAAGAGAGAGTTGGGGTTTTAGGGGTCAAAATTGATTTTGGGGTTGTTGACTTTGGCTGGCGACTTGAGACTTCTGAGTTCTGATTCTAAGTTTCTTTAATTAAATGGATCGGATCAGATCAGATTGGACCGACCATGATCCGATCCGATCCGCCATCCCTTGTCGGATCACAAATCCTACCACGATTTGCTCCACCGATCGGAAATTTTTTTCTCAAACAAATCAGGTATCCGTCGGGTTTGGAGCAGATCGAGTTTTTCTGCCATCCCTAGAAAACACACTTGCTTAAGAAAAAGGCGCTTCGCCTGCAGTTATGAAACTTGAAACCAAAAAAAAAAGAAGAGAAGAGCAACTTCTACTTATATTCAATAAATTGATATTACTGGTATCATTATTTATTTATTTATTTTCTGTGGACGGAATATACATCTTACTAGTTAAAATATTTTTTTTTTGTTAAAACATTTATATGTTGTATGTGTGCGACGATGTAAATAACTATTTTATTCTTTAGAGTACTTACCTTCACTATTTACTAGTTGGGTGCTCCTCCAATAATCCTCCAACAAATTAATTTGTCAAAGAAAATCAGCAACAAGTCAAATAAAGCCATAATTTTTTAACTATAAGCTCTTGCAATTTTTCTTTCATGAACCTTGAAATCTTCACTTGTTCAACAAGTTGGACGTTTCTACAAAAACCCGTCAAAATCAAATCCACCGTCCAATGTTGTAGTTCACAATTCTATACATAATAATACTCAATTTCGTTCCATCTTTAGAGTGTACAATTTAACGTATTACAATTGCATGTGATGTATACCAAGTTCAATGGGGTCCTAATTAATGAGTCATTTTACGGCTCTATCGTGAAGCTCAAATTCTCCGTCCACATCACTTGCTTCAACTCATCGAAACCAACTTCCGAGCATGTAAACACCTGCCTACTTGATACTTCTTCATCCGGCACCACCACATTCTGCGTACTCCACCACCTACACCCGTGGCTTGTAGTGGTTATGAAGTCGCACACTACTATTTCTTCCACCTTCAACGGATTGTAAATGTAAACCAAATTCCCAATTACTGGAGCGTTTATTGAAGAAATCTCAAAGCTCGAGCCCTTCAATTTTTCAACATATAGGTAACGCATTTCACCAATTTCTTCACATTGAAAATTCTCTTTCACAACCTTCCAAATCTTCACCTGTTCAACATTTTGGACATTCTTACACAAACCCACCAAAATCAAATCCTCGTTTAAAGTTCCAATATTGTAATCAACAACATTAATGGGTTGTCCAGGACTAAGGGTATAGCACCTAGACCAAAGTTTTGACTTTAAATCGAACCAATAAGTCAAACCAGATTGTCTATCCGTGACAAAGAGTTTTTCTTTTGTGGTTGCAATCGAAAGACAAGTAGAAGCAGGCAAGTCTAACAAAGTTCTTGGCATGTTGTCGCACGTATACCATGTACATGTATTATTGTTATAGATCTCAACGGGAGGTAGATCACTCTCGTAATCGTAGCCGCCACCAGCAACAATGATGGAATCCCCAATTCGTGCGACGATTGGGTCTGTCCGCCACCCGAATGGAGGATGCACATGACTCCATGTGAGATTTAGAGGGTCGAACGAGAAAGATAGTTTTGAAAAGGAAAAAGAGTAAACAAAATTAGAATGGGATGATTTAAGATTTGATATGAATTTGACCGAAGGGCCAACCATTTTCATCCACACGTGTGAACGAGGGTCGTAGACATATGTTGAAACATTGGAAGGGTGGTTCGTGGCTTGCTTGTGGAGGATGAGCCATGGTTTTGGTTTATTGAGGTGGCGAAGGCCGGATGCCACCGCACAACACCATGACTTCGAGACTTGTGAGGCGGGCACCAAGTCGATGAGAGGCACGTGCGAGAGTATAACTTCTAACATATCTCCATGAATTTCCACTCCATCTTCGTGTATTACTTCATCTTCAGTTCTTGCCATTTCTTTATTGAATCTTTGTGTGTCAATTATCACAATTATCAAATATTTAAGCCTTTATATAGTTGGCTGCCGATGACTCCCTTTTCTATTTTCCACTCTTGGAAAATTCCTACTGTTTGGCCGAGTCTTTGAAGTACAGTTACAACTTGCATAATTTTATGTCTAGAAACAGGGAACTAGCAATAATAAATCAGAAAATTTGGTAAAATTTAACTCTATATGCATTGCATGACTACCGATTCTAGATAATTATGTCGATACTATATTGATTCTGGAGTCCTTTTATCAGAACGATTATTGAAAAATAAATGACAAAAGGCGAACCTGTATATAGAAATGGATCATTAAATTGAAAAGGGTCATAGTAGTAAATAAATTAAAAGAATTATATTGAACTTGCGTCATTAATTTGATTAATATTATTTCAAACTAAATGTGGTTAGGTAAAAGAGAAAAAAAGATTTCAGCGCAATTGACCTATTAATAACAACTTTCCACTATGTAAGACTTTGAATGAGTGTATTATATTGTATTTTAAACTTGCAAGGGCGACGAAATATGCTTCAGGAAATCAATGAATAATTAAGCCCGTTGGTTGGTCAATTTTGACGCCTTTGACGGTTTGCTTGGAATTATGGATGTCAATAGATCGGATCTGGTTGGATTGGCTCTAATCTATTTTGCCCCATGAAAAATTTACAAAATCATGATCTCCTCAATGATCCACGACTTCATATCTGAGCGGATCAAGATTTTGATCCGCCAAACAATCTATGAAACTTTTTTTTTTTTTTACATCATACATTACACTACTTTAATATTCTAACTTGGTTTTTAAATCATACATGACACAACAGTCTATAGTAACAATAAAATGAAGTTAAATTAATATCAAATATCAACTATCAACTAAGTTAAATCATGATTTAATAGTGGGTATTGACTGTTGTTCTTAGCGACTTCTCGAAACTTAAACACTTTTTTTTTGGAGTGGAGCGGATTCAGCTCGGATCTACCCTAATCCTATCCAATCCACAATTCTTTGGCTGATCGCAAATTCTACCACGATCCTCTCCACCGATCCACGGATTGGAAAATTTTTTCTCAAATCGAGTATCCATCATGTGCATTGTAAAAAATATTAGTGGCTTATTAATTAAAAATATTTAAAATATCATACAATTAGTAATATATCATTTGAAGTGATCAGTATATTTTATCATGCACATTGTAGGTATTGAAAATTTTACAGTAATATATATATATATATATATATATTAATACAAAATTCATTTATTGCTAATTATGGAGACGTGTTCTTTAACAAACCAATGCCCTTTTCCCCACACACACTAACCCCTGCACTGGATAAAGTAATCTGCTACAAACCCACAAATGGAACTTGCTAGCTGGTTGCGCCCATATTTAGAAAGGGGGGAGGTGATTTTTCTTAGAAAATCACCATATTTAAGGGCATGTACGATGTATCAATCATTATAAAAGATTAAAACGAAGATACCAAATTATTTTTAAGAATTCAAGCCCCACAGATATACCAAATGTCATTGTGTTTAAAAAAAAAAGTATTTTTTTCATAATTTTTTAAAAGTGTCTATTTTTGAGTTAAAACATCTTCAATGCCCTTATTAATATAAAACTTAAAGAAAATTTGAAGTATTTTTAGAACAATCGCGATGAAAGTTTGTATAAAGCCGAAGAACAAACAATAAGAACACCAGAACTTTCCGGCCCGAAGGCCCCGGAAAGATTTTGTGACTTCTTTTTAGGGAAATCACTAGTCCCACCGTTGAGCAATCCAAACGAGGATTTTCGCTCTATTTCCACTAGGCAAAGAACCGACTTACAGCGGCAAAGGGTCAGAAATTACACCAAGTAATAATCCCTCAAACTCTAATCTGGAAACCAAGATGGTAATCCATCAACTACCTCATCAAGAAGTAAACTATCTAAAAGATTACAGAAGAATACACCAAGTAAACAAATCTGAAATTTAGAGAGAAGATAAGACGATTTTGAAAGAGGAATTTTAGCCCTAAAATGTGATCTGCGTGAAATCTACAGCCCCAATTGACAAGGAGTGAAATATATATGAAAATGTGATAATCCAATGCTCCAAGTGATGCCACGTGCCAACATCTGGTTAAAGGTGCCTTTTTAATAAAGGTGTGTTTCCAGTGGTAGCAACTTTAAGCCAAGGAAGTTAACATCAATTTCTACAAAATTCAATTTTGGTAGAAAATGCACCAAAATGTGTGCAGATGATAGTTATTGGTGAGGGAAAAATCTAAGGTTTTGTAGATACATAAGGATATTAATGGAGCCGATTAATAATATTAATGATGGTATAAGAAAATGTGTTTTGCAAAATCATAATTGAATGAAATGTCAAGAATTTAAAATCAAATGTCTTGAATGATAAAATTAGATGTATAGACTAACATATTAATTGTCATTCTTTACGTCTCACTTCACCGAATAAAAAGCTCCATGGTCGGCCGCATCATTAATTTTTCTTCCTTTTCTCCTGGCAACCCCAGATTTCTACTTCACAAGTCTGAATAATTAAGAAGTCAAGAAGATAGCGGCCGTAAATTGTATTTCCTTGTAAATCTTTCTCCTTAGTACTTGGCCGTCATTTCAAGATTTGTTCAGAGTCATTTTAGTCCAAAAAAAGTGTGTTTGTGACACAAATGCAAGTGGTCAGAAAAGGGGACGTACGCATTTATTTTTGGACATTTCTTGCAATTTCCTCATTAAATTTAGAGATGTCAAAATAACTAGTGAATCGGCTCTCATTAACCGGCGACCTCGAGTTACAATGATGGATAAAAGGTTTTTGTCCTTGAGCTGTAACTGGGTGTGTGAGGGAAAAAAAAATGTTCACGCTAGCGGCTCACAGCTAGCATTCTTTGGCTTGTCGAACAAGTTGCCGGAAAAGGAAAATAAATTTGTAACCAGTTCTATAGCCGAGTTTTGACATTTCACAAAAGGAAAATTATATTCTGACCATAATAATTTATCTACACACCACACTTTCTTATTATCTTAAATATCCTTAAATAAAATTACATCAATGACCTTCTTCCCTTTTCTGTTTTTAATTTTAAAAACTATTTTTTCTTTCTCACACTACAATCATAATTATTTTAATTTTATTTCTTTTTAATAATTGTTTGTTTTAATTTCTTTTTTAAATAATTTCTAGTATAATTTTTATTTACAATTATGACACCATAGCTTTAAATTTTAATTTTTCTTTCAAAGTTCGAGTTTAGGATATTATACTTTTGCGGTGGTTTCACATTTCAACTTTTTTTCCCTAAAATTCAAACTTTTATTTTTAATTTTGGGTTAATTTCACATATCGTCCCCAATTTTTGTACTTAGAATCGCCTGAGTCTCTTATCTTTTGTTAGCGCGCTGGATCTTTAACCTTTTATAAATGCGTACAAAAGGTCCCTCCTAACAGCATTCATCCAAATTTTCATTAAATGGTAGATGGAATTACCTTTATACCCTTATATTTGAAATTTTAAAAAAAAATTTAAAAATTAAAAAAATAAAAAAGGGAAAAAACCCACCCCACCCCACCCCACCCCATCCCACCCCACCGGCAATCTCTTAGGCTGTCGAAAATGACAACATTTCGATAGGCAAGCTGAAAGGGGGGGGGGAGACTCCCCGCCTTTCATCTGCCGGAAATGGCAGAGAATGGGCTGCCAATTCACTGCCATTTCCGGCAGTTGGCAGTGAATGGGGAGAGTCTCTCCTCATTTTTTCTGTCATTTCTTGCAGAAAAAATGATAGGGGCGGGGGTGGAGAAATGGCAGAATAAATTGGAGGAGACTCCCGCCATGTTTCTGCCGCGGCAGAAAAAAATGGGGAGGGACTCCCCTTCATGTTTCCGCCATTTTCGGGCAAAAACATGGAGGGGAGTCTCCCCCTCATTTTTTTGCCATTTCAAGCTGTCGGAAATGACAATGAATGGGAAAAGTCTCCCCCCAATCTCTGCCGTTGCTGGCAGATGAAAGGGGGGAGACTCCTCCCATTTCAGTTGGCATTTCCTACAGTCTTAGAGATTGCCAATGGTGTGCGGCAGGGTTTTTCCCCTTTTTTATTTTTTAATTTTTTTTTAAATTTAAAAGGTAATGGTATAAAGGTAATTTCATCTACCATTTAAAGGAAATTTGGATGGATTCTGTTAAGAGAGACCTTTTGTGCGCATTTATGAAATATTGAGAACCCAGCGCTCTAAAAACAAGGTTACGGACAAAAGCAATTCTAAATGTAAAGATTGTGGACGATATGTGAAATTTACCCTTTAATTTTAGGATCTTAATTTTTGTAAGCAAATTTATAGATTAATAAAATAATAATGAATAGTCCTTTTTCTTTTTTTTTTCAAGTTTTATTTTATTTTTATATATTTGATAAATGTAATAAGTAGTTGTAATATAAGAAAATAGAAGAATCAATATCACATAATTTCTTGATGACAAGCAAATAATTTTAAAATTACTAACAAATTTGTTATAAGTAATTAAATTTATTTATAATATTATAAACATATGATTGAAATAATTAAAAAATTTTTTTTTTCAATATTAAAATGAAATGCTAGTTTATGACTGGTCGAAAATGTTGGAATATTAATTAATTATTAGATTTAATTTTAAAGGTAAATCAAATAAATAAAATCCATCTAATTTCGGAAGCTATAGATGGTTTAAAATTTTATTAAATTAAGTTTGAGAGATAGATTGGTCTATTCTTTTTTTTTTCTTTTAGGTGATAGTTTTTTAAGTTTGTTTTTGGACATCTATAGTCAGTATGATGTTGTAAATTAGCTCTATATTCATCAGATTGCGGATAGTCAACATTGGTTGAAGGTCGACGGTCACTGGGTCTTGGGAGTAGGCCCCAAGCGCCTCGCCTAACCCTGCGACCTGTATACCCGTCGATCGCCATATGTAGCGACTCAGTTCAGCGACCTCAAGGATAGTCTTATTTTGTCCCTCTCGCAGCTTAGGGCGTACAGACACCTCGCCAACGAGCTCACAAGTGCCTCAGATAAAAGTTGCGATCCAACCAATGTAATGGGCACACTAACTCTGCGGACGCTTGGGAGTCCACGTGAAGAACCTTATCCCTGACAGTTGATGGGACCCCATATCGAGTACAATATGGCAATAACTTATACCATACGCGACTCAAACAACCGATAGTCAAAAATGGGGGGTCTATTCTCAATCAATTAGACCTTCGTGTCACGCATGTGAGCTATAGTAAATGTTTGTAATCATCACTCCCAAGCAAAGGGCAATGGTGCACTATAAGTATAGGCAAACAGAAATGAGAAGGGGTTCGACACCTAAACTCTCATTCTCCTTGTCTTCTAAACCTTGTATTCGTCCATCTATAACAGAGATTCTTGACTTTTTTTTCTTTTATCGCTCATATCGATCATTACACAAATTTCCCATAAAAAATAAATCTTGTTTGTTGAGTTGAAAGTAAAATTTGGCATCAACAAGCTCCTATTAATCCTTACATCAAAAGCTTCGATTTAACATCTAATTTATATATTTTTCGAGTTAAAAATAATGTGTAGAAGAAAAGATTACATAGTTAGGAAATATCTTTTATAGATCGATATATATATATATATATATATCTTTGACTTGATTTGACATTGATTATGTATAATTAATTTTAGGGTAAATTTCACATATCGCCCCCAACCTTTGCACTTAAAATCGTCTGGGTCCCTAACCGTTTTTTAGTACGCGGGATCCTCAACCTTTCATAAATACGCACAAAAAGCCCCTCCTAACAGAATCCCTCCAAATTTCCGTTAAGTGATATATGAAATTATCTTCATACCTTTACCTTTTAAATTTAAAAGAAAAGAACTTAAAAATTTTAAAAAATAAAAAAAAAGTGGAAAAAACCACACCCCATCGGCAATCTCTTAGGCTGTCGAAAATGGCTGCCAGAATGCTGCCACTTCCTGCAGCTGAAAGGGGGAGACTCTCCCCCCTCCCTTCATATGCTAGAAACAGCAGAGAATGTGGGGAGGGGGAGACTCCCCCATGCATTGCAATTTCCGGCAGCTGAAAACCTGGCGAAAATGGCAGTGAATGGCAGGAGTCTCTTCTCATTTTTTCTGCCCGAAAAAATGGCAGAAACACGGTAGGAAAAATAGGGAGAAGACTCGCCCACAGCTGCTGGAAATGGCAGTGCCGTTTCTGACAGATGAATGGAGGAGGAGAGACTACCCTCTTTCAGCTGCCAGAAATGGCAATATTCCGACGGCCACTTAATGCTACTATTTCTGACAGTTGAAAGGGAGAGTCTCCCTTCCGACAACCTAAGAGATTGCCAGTGGGGTGGGGTTTCTTCCCTTGTTTCTTTTATTTTTTTTAATTTTTAAATACTTTATTTTTGAAATTTAAAAGGTTAGGGTATAAGGGTAATTTCATCTACCACTTAACGGAAATTTGGACTGATTTTGTTAGAAGGGACATTTTGTGCGCATTTATAAAAGGTTGATAACCCAGAGCGCTAAAAAAAAGTTAGGGACCCAGACGATTCTAAGTGCAAAGGTTGCGGGCATATATGTAAATTGATAGTAATGCACCTATTAAAATTATACCCGTTTGGTTAAATTTATAAAGTCAATTTATAAATAAATTTTATAAAGAGTGAAAATGAGTGGTAGAGATTTAATTGAAATTTGAAATATGTGGTGATTATTGAGTAGTTGTCAAATCAATAGTCAAATCATAGTAGGTAAACTTATAAATAAAAAAAATAAATTATACCAAACAAGTCTCACTTAATTATGGTGTATTTATAATGTAGTATATGAATAAAAATTTGTAGTGAGAATATAATTACCATACACAAAATTGTGGAGCTTCGTGGTGCCGAATTCGGCTTTGCCATTTGGACTCCCCTCTATGAATTTGGTGAAATTCTTAGAGTAATGATGGGATCCACTAGACATTGACTTCTGCAAAATATACTAAAAAATGGTTTCGCGGGTCATCATCCATTACGTAAGGACCTTCCGCTGGGTGGATGTTGAGGATACTATTAAATGTGCGTAATGTGATTTCAACCCATTATTTAATTATACTGGAGAGGGCGAAGGAGGAGAAGAAACTGTTAACTTCTACGTTATCCATAGAAGTTGTGGGGTTATGAATTCGTGGATCTACACAGAAGAGTGTTCAGTGTTCTCCTCGAGAATAACCCCGAGCTTGCTGGAGATCTGTATTGGACGTTATGGGGCCCATCTTTGCAAAACAATGCACGGGTAAACTCAGCACGTTATGGGAATTATATATGTTCTAGTACATGTTCAATTGGTGTAATAGCAAGACTAAGATGAAATAGCAACCTTTTCATAACAAAATTTGCAGCATAAATGTCAACAAGTCTAACACATTTTGAATTCCCTCAACATTAAGGTGCGGAAAATGCGAAACATATTGCAAAACAAGTTTTAAAGAGTCAGTAGCTCGAGATGGTAGCTTTATGCAGCAGCAGAAATGCACTCAATTGCCTGTTTGCATATGCCGGTCATGGTTGCCTCAGGTCCGTACACCTGCACCAGATGTAAAATCAGTTAAAGTGCTCGGGATTCTTTGGAGTTGAGATAACATTTTTGCACAATGCTATTTGCAACGTACATCTGAAGAGGATTTTAGGTCCAAGTTTATATCATTCATACCTCGATAGGAATGCCAATTTCTTCTGCAAGGGATCTCATTTTGGCAAGCCCTTTTTGGTAATTGGGACCTCCTCTTCGGACATATAGATGCATCCTTGCAGCCTTAAGCTTCGACTCCTGATATAAGTGGGTAATATTAGTTCTTGGCTTATATATTCATAAGCATACCCCGGGCTGGACCTTCTTAATCCCATGTAAAGGTATGTTTTGTATTGATCACTATTCCATTCAAGAATCTAAAATTGAGAAATTATTTTGGGAACTGGTCATGGTAGAAAGCTTCATTCTCGATGCCACAAAAATTGTAACAAAAATTATATTTATCTTTTCTTGAAAATTTAAATACCCATCTTATAGAGCAAACATATGGACGAAGTTTCAAATAACGTCCACTACCACCTCTCCCTTTTTCATTTACTAAAGCAGAAATAGATGAGAAAGCTGTGAACAAATATATTACCACATGGTATCATCCTAAGTATGAAGAAACGGTACTGATAGAAACAGAAGTTAGCATACCTTCTCCTTTAAAGCTCGAATTATGCCATTAAAGGTAGCCGCAACATCAGTAAAGTTAGCTATTCCTCCACCAATTACAAGGGCTCTTTTTTGACCATCGGGATCTGCAGTTGCACACTGTATACAATATTCATAAATCTCTTTATCTAGATGGAGGACGTGCATATAAAAATTATTTTAGTTTAAACATGCCCCTATCGGTATTTAAGTGGACTAGTACTTCACTATCTATAATAGATGAAAATCTTAATTACTTGTTCAAATAAGATGAGAAGTAGAGGGTAACATGTTTGGCTAAGTCCAAGAATAAGTCTTTCCATTCCCAAACATATGTGGCAGGTTGCCCTTTCTTGAAAGAAACTCTTGCCATGGTCATGGTGTCAAAGTAAGTAATTTATTTCAATTTTAAACAAACAAGGAAATTTATTTATTTATTTATTTTGAATCTTATTTACTTGTGGGTAGAATTTTTTAAGCTTAGATAAACATGCTTATACTAAGATTATATGCAGCAACAAGATGCTCACATCGATAACAACTCTGGCATACTGCAAGACCTCCTCCTCATTAGGAGCGCCACTGTATTCTGCATAGTTACCGAGCTCGGATGCAAAGCCAAGATCTCCAACCTGGTTGAGTGATGTAGCAAGTGTAAGACAAACGAAAAATTAGGAAAGTAATAATGAAGAAAATTAAATATCCAAGTGCAAGAAAATTTGAAAGTTGAGGAACATACAGTATCTGCATAGATGACACTTGCACCTCCTCCAGCCACCATGGTCCAGATTCGTCCCTTGGGGTTCAAGACAGTGAATTTCAAAGATGCACTCGTCTGCAAAAAAGGATGGGAAAAAAAAAAAACAAAGATCAACCTAACAATTCTGGCAACTATTTTTTGAGAACATTCATTTTTCTATGTAGTTTAGCAGATTTACATCCTCATTTCGTGTTTGAGATCATATTGCTGAAATTTAACAGTGATGGGATATTTTATATACACCTTTTCATCTAGTCCATGAATAAAGCTTTCTGAAGGACTCATAACTCTTCCAAATGGCATAGGAAATTCAATATTTCCCCATCTGAAAAATGAAGTTGTGTAAGAAATCAAGTGAATAGGGTAACCAAGTTGCAATCAACAAAAGCGGGAGACTTTTACTTTTTGAAGTTCTTAAATGCAGCAGTATCGTCGAGTTCGCCTCTCATATCCAAGGGATAAGGCTTTCCATCAACCAAGGTGAAAGGGTTCATCTCAAGGAAAGTGAAATCCAGATCTGAGACATGAAGCAATCAAGTTCATTATCAAAGTAAGAGACTACGAAAAAGTCAGGTAGCTGTTTATCTGATTTTCCCCCACTCAAGCATACCCAGAAACAATGAGTAGATCACTTTGATGAACTCCTCGATTACGCCTTTGATCTACATTATACAAAAAAGCTTTCATGTAAGCATTTTTGAGGTTATGGTATGGGATCAAATAGAAATATGAAGAGATGGCATGTTCTTATATAATGTATGCAAAAAGTTCCACTATTCAATGTTCATAGAATGCAACCTCTAAGGGAAGGGTTGCTACGAGTGGAGCACATATCTCTGATGTAAAAGATACTCCTGTTGGGACAAAGATAGTCTTAACCTGGATACAGAGAAGAAAATGTCTCGTTATAAGAAAGCTTTTCAATGTCTCACCAACTTATTCTTTTGTAGAAGCTGGCTTAAAAAAATCTGCAAACTGCAAATAGTTCATTCAGTTCATGTTTTAACCAAATGGTTCACTGGCTTCTTTACACATGATTTTAACCGTATAACCAGACCAGTCCATGGTTTTCCCCATGGAAACTACTGGTCCTGTTTTGAAAGCATATCGTGTTTGCTAACTTGTACAAGTAAAAATATAGAAACTTTTACCTTGTCCCAATTTTCTTCAATCTCAATTCCTCCACATTCAGAAAAGCTGACGCTACAACCAAGCCTCTCAGAGACCATATTAAGGTAGAACTCTTCATTGTGTGGAACAAATGGTTCAACAATGAATGTTGTAATGGGTCCTTTGCATCCGCCCATCTCTACCTGTGTTAACCAGCAAACGTTTCAGCAGAACAGAAATGAAAACAAGAGGAATTTTTGTCTAAATTAAAGACCTTTATTTATGCATAAGATTACATGGTGATGGTGGTCTGCTCTCTGCTGAGCAAATACATAAAATCACTTGAGAACATCTCAAAATACCTCTTTGCCAAGCCGGTCTTTCACAAATGAAGCAACCTGGGCCAGATCCAGGTTCAAGGCAACCAGACCGCTTTTTCCACGCTTGCCAAACAACATATCAGGTTTGACAACCAATTTTGTTGAAGAGAGCCAAGGTTCTTTATCAACCAACTCATTGAAATCAGTTGACTCTGTAACCTGAGACACAGTTGGCAAGAATGTCACTCTACTTCATTTGTATTCCGACAAAAATTTCCAAATTATGCTTTCAGTCTAGATGATTGAAATGAGAAGATACAACCTCTTAGTGTCCGAAAGACTCGTAATTCTCAGAGAATTAGTTTTCATGTTTTGCTTTGGAAATATTAACAGTGTGTTATAATGAACAAGAATTTAGCACCCCCCCAACCAGCGAAAAAAAGCCCGGTATCATCCGATCCACCTTGCAGAGCATGTCATGAAGACATTTTCAAATTTGCAAGAATCGTTAGAAATCTGCAAGACCTCAGAAGATGGGGATACATTCACCTCATCTCAATATGAGAAACTGAATATGTAAGAAAATCCTAATTACGGCATTTCTTATAAAATTATGCTAAACATACAAAGCACTCTAAATTGTTTCGAGTAGTCATCAAATTCTTGACGTCGCAAATCAAGAAATAGAATTAAAAAAAAAGTACCCAAAAAAGAAAAAAGGGAAAAAGGAAAAGAAAACAAAGACAAGAAATTGAAAAAAAAATCTTACTTGGGCAGATTTGATTGGCAATTCAGAACCAGAAAGCCTCTTGAAGTGCTCTTTCAGCAGTCTCTTGGAATCATACTCTCTGATCTTCTTCCTTGCCATTATATATCTTCCGAAAGTAAATCCAAATCCCTGTACCCGTGTTATCAAGAATATTCAAACCCAAAGAAATGCAGATATGCTCACACAATCGTAATATAAAAGAAAATTAAATGACGAAATAGTGGAGATTCTTTACTGTTAACAGAAGACCCAGAAGGGACTCCAAGAATTTCTGGTATGTATAGTATTATTACTGATAGTACAAACAGCTTTGTGGCACAGATTTGAATGCTGGGAGTCTGCAGCCCTATTTATGGTAAGAAGTTCCTGGTAGACCATGTTTGGTGAGGCACTCACGCTTAAAAAAATAAGTAAAGCCAAAACTTGTGTAATCTAGGGGCATTTAGTTTCACACACTCTTGAAAGGGTTCAAATCCCACCTTTACTATCTCCTCATAATATTCACAGGAAAAAAAATTGAAGAAGGAAAGATGTAAGTAAAAAAACCTTTTTTATTTCATAAAACAATTCACAAATTCCATGAGCCATCCAACCTACCACAATCCACCATTTGAGCTTTGTTATAATAATTAAAGTTCACAAGAATCCATGTAGTTCTATGTTGATTTTCAACTTACTGCAACTCTCCTTTTTTACACAGTCTTGACGCATGCAACCAGCATAAATGTCACAAAAGTTTTACAGTCAGTCTGGTATGTATTATAATTAAGTGTATTATAATATCCCTTATTTCATTCTGACAAAAAGGAAAAGGTGGATTTGACAATTTTGTTGCCTATGCAATTGAAGTCAGCCCTTTCTTACTTTTTTTTCAAATCCTAATGAGACACGTGTGTTTAGAAATGGGCTTCTAATTTTTTTATTATTATTTCAAAGAATGGTGGTCAAACGGTAGACCCACCTACAAGTCAAAAACAAAAAAAGAAAGAAAGAAAGCTAGACCCGCCTTTAAAGAAAAAAAGGACACGTGTCAATTCAACCATATTTTCAATTGAGTAATAATTGTTGTTTATAACATTCTTGGTTATAATTTGAACCAAACGGGCCCTTAGTTTGTTGCCAATCAATGTAACTATTTTTACTTTCTTCATTATTACTAAAGATTAATATACTTTTGGCTAATTTTTCCCATTTTCAATATGTAGAGATTAATTATATTTTTACCTTATGAGTATAAGAAAACACGTACACAGGACATTGTGACATTACTTTCAAGTTGAAAAAGAAATATATTTATTTTAACTAATATATTTATTTTAACTAAGGACCAAAAAAGTTACTAATTTTAGTACTTATATATATCTATATATATATTATAGTTAATTACTTAAAAGTAAAGTTTTCAAGCTTAGCCAAATACGTAGCAAGTATGTAGAAGTTGGCAACTACCCACTTAGGTGGACCAACCAACTGGTAAAACTAGTGATGCCATGATAAAGAATTTATTGATTCTCATGTATTTTGGTTATGTGGGATGGTCCAAAATGTGGAACTTGACTTGCACACTTTGTTCGGTAAGCATTTTGATTTTTTATTGGTTATTTTGGGTAGGGGCGGAGCCAACGTGAGATGTGACCACACTAGATTTTAGATGATGTTTTATGAGCGGGGAAGGCAAGGACCGTACTGGATTGAGAAAAGAAGCTCAGCCACCATTGAAATTAAGTAGTTTACAGAGCACTGAGAGTGGAAAAGGTTTAGGGAAGATGGAGACATGATGCAATGACAAATTTACCCTTACTCTTTCTTGTTTTTATTATTATATGTACGTATATGTATATTTATTTATGGGATTGTAAAGTCAATTAACAGTTGGACCCAAAACCAAGCATTTTAAATGACCGATTCTATGAACTATTTTATTGTATGAACTTTTATCCGTTTACCATTTTTCTTTTCTTTCGTTTTTCTTTTTTTCTTTTTTTAATTTTTAGCAATTAAGGTTGATTTCACGATAGGATTAGACCGAGTTCGTAGAAATAAATGTTTTTCAACTTCTCCAATTAGGCAACTTGATTCAATTAGAACTTCAAATAACCATCTTAAATTAAAATATAGATGTACAGTCCAACTTAACACAAATCTCAGTAAGAAATTAAACTTTAATTTTGTTTATTTCTTCACTTTAAGATCTTAAATTTACTTTCATCTTATTCTGAACTATCACTATAGCTAGCAAAATATAGGTAGCACAAGAAATTCTTCTCACATGACAAAAAGTTAAAATGGTTACCGCACTTAAGCAAAAACTTGACTCCGCCCCCTGATTTTGGGTGAAAAAAATCATGCATACTAGTATAGGGATGGTAACGAGTCAGGTTCGGCGAGGATCAGATCCGCCCACCCCCGACCATGTGACCAGCCAAAATTCAGGCGGATCGGGTCGGTCGGGTCGCGGGTTTTTACCCGTTTAGTGACCTATTTAGCCTTTTTTTAATATATTTTTTATTTTTTTCCTATTTTTCCTTAATTTTTATTTATTTTAATTTTTTAAATTTAAATGGGGCGGGGCAGTTTGGGTCGACCCTGGTCCGGCCCGCCCAGGGTCCCGATTAACCCTTAGCCGACCCGTCAAACCGCGGGGCAAAAAAAAATTTTTCCCGTTCAAATCGGGGTCTCACTGGTTCTCGGGTAGGTCGGTTCAAATTGTCATCCCTAATACTATATGAGATATTGACATTTTGAGGAATTTAATAAATGGTTGTACATGTACAGTCTCGTGGCATAGGACTTTGATATATGAAAAGATCGAAATTTCTTCTTATTTAGTAGTGGTCAGTGCTCTCTTTTTTTTTTTTATATATATATGGGGGAGGAAAGGGAAGGGAGATTTGGAGAAGGTTGTGTGTAGTTTGAACTCGAGACCTCTGACAGAAACACAAATACTCTACCTACTGGACTACAATTTAAACCACGTTCTCAATGACCGCTTGGTACATGTTGAAAAACACAAAAAAATGAATAAAAAGAAAATTGCATGATGAACTCAAAGGAGTAACCAATAAAAAAATTATTTATCTATTGAAACTCACAACTAATATGTGGTAAAATACAAATAAATGGTTCTCACAAATTATTATATCATTTTTCAGCCAACCCTATTGGGTAGCGGGGTCCACTATTTGTCGATTCAAATAAAAACGATTTTGAAATGGATGGTGGGCTTACTCATAGTCAATACTATACAGCTGCTCTTATCATTATTATTATTTTATTTTAGAATAGCTCACTTTTAAGTTCTAACAATTGAATAAATCATTAGCACTACATGGAGATGTAATGTATATACATGTCACATGGATATATACATTTACATGCAATCATATTATCTGTGAATTGTGTGAGTTTTTGCAAATACTATGTTGTTTTTGTTTTGTATATTTATTTTATGTTGAATTTCATTGGATGTGATTAAGTTATGAAGAGTTTACTTCGATTAATTATAATTACATTAGTAAAATTTTATCTTGAAATAAGCAAATGAAGATCCTGCTTAAGTGATAGTAAAGTATCTACATCTGTCATGACATTTAGTATCAGACATTAATTTTGACGGGTTGGGTCGGTTCTGAGTCGAGGCCCAGACCTAAAGGGGCCCGTTTTGCATACCTCAAGTCCCAAAAACCGAAGAAAACGTGTTTGTCTTTCGAATGCTGAAAACATTTTTGACGTTTCTTCCCTCTCTCTTGGTCGTAACTCGCAGCCCTGCACACAGAACACCAGACCGACTCTCTCTTTTCTTGGCCCCAATTTTCCGGTGTATTTCTGGCTCAATTCGCTTGCAGACGGCGGCCGGCGCTTATGGTTGCAGACTTGCGGTTGCTGCAGAGCTGCAGTTGAGTTGCACACTGCTTCTGCGTGGCCGACTGGCTTCGTGATTCTTTAGCTTTCTGGCACTTCATATTATCATCAAAATTCTTCATATCATTTGTCAAGGTAGTTTCTCTATTCCCTAATCTTTTTAATTATGTTTCATATTTTCAAATTCAGATTACGGGTTCCCGTAATTTGTGTTTTGATTCCCTAAATACTTCGTTGTAAGATTTACAGCTCCCAATCCGGCAATCCTAAATCTTGAATTCTTGATAATTGATGTTGACAGCCATTCTCTAGTACGTTTTGCATTTGCTCATCGCATTATGCATTTACATGGGAAATTTGATTTTTGGCGCCTTTATCATTTTATGCAAGATTCAATTTCTGCATCTCGAGAATCTAAATTTCAAGATTTGTTTATCTTAAATCTTGATTTTGGACTGAAGCAATTATTTGTTTATTGTACATTATGTAATGGCAGTTACTAGTTTTTTAAGTATGAATGGATGCATTTCTGTATTGAGATGTATACAGTTTCTACTGTATTTTTATCTTGAAGTCACTGAATCCAAGACTCCAAGTAATGGATCAAGTTCTCTAATCTTGAAATTCTCCATCTGTGATAGCATGACTCCACCAGAGGGAACAGAATGAAAAGATTGCTAGTTATAAGTTGTGAAATATGTTTGGCATGAAAGAGTAAAAAGGAATCTCAATCTCTGATTAGCATGAATGAATATCACTTGCAGAGTCTCTCGTTATTACAGTATCAATCTTTGATATGGTACTTTTTATTTGTCTCTTTACAGTTTATATTTAGTTTCACACTGATTATTAATACTACACAATGACATTTTAATTTTTTGAAACTCCCCTCTCGCCCTGGAATCAGCAGAACACATAGAAATATGTGAACAAGAGTCAAGACATGAAAATATGTTTATTATATGTGCAACCACTGCTGATACATTTTTACGTGCATTGCACTTACGCGGATACATTTCAGAACACGCATTGAAAGTAGCTGTGCATCCTAGAAAATATATATAATTAAAAATGAAAGTTGTCTTTACCATTACATTTCAAACCAGTTCATGGCTAAAACCCAAAGTCCTGAACTGCATTCACCAAGCCTAGAAAAAATCAGATCTGCTCCGTATCTCCGCATCTTAGGCCTCCGTTCTAGTTTGGTTCATTTTGTAAAAACCCAACAAATGTGTCTCTGGCAAGCTTCCGGTCAGTTGAAGCGATGTTTTACATTTCTTGTTTAACAATTTGAAATTTCTGGCAGGATTGGTCCAAAATGGATAAGGAGAAAGTTGGGGAATTGAAGATCCAAATGCAGAAATGGTTGAGCGAAGGTCATGAATTTATTCAGCGGGTTCCACCAATCCAGCTTTATGCCGCAATTGGAGTAGCAGTGTTTACCACATTTCTCTTCATAATCAGTAATTTCTTAGTTACTTTGTTCAATTTGTTACAATTCCAAGCTTTCTGAATTTTATTTCACTATGCTAGTGTTTCATTGTTTGTATTGGTTTCTTTTGAAAAAGGATATTCTGATGGCTTTTTTGTTGAATTGAAGATTGCAATTTTATGTAGTTTATATATGAATATTTAAAAATTTAGCAAAAATGGGGAAAAAAGAAAGCAATGCATTGACAACCTTGTAGAAGACTCCTATGGATTTATTTTTTTCTTGTATTCATATAATTTAAGAAGAACTTCAGTTTGTAATGTCACCTGAGTCAGAATTGTCAATGTTAGTAGAAACTTGCAATTTTATTCTGTATGGGTCAATTAAATGATTACAATGCAATGAAAATGCAAGAAAGAAGTGAAATTAATGAACTGATTTCATATTCTAAGTTTCATTTTTCATTGTTGATTAATAAGTTCCTCCTTGAATAACTAAAACTTGAGGAAACGGATCCCTATTTTGCCCCAATTTGTGTTTGGGTAGACATGCACTTAACATACAATCATATTATTCCTTTTGTTATTTTCTTCAATGAGGAACAGAGAAAGGAGAAATAAAGGTGATTTGTGATTAATTGATATGATGATTAATAAATGATCTTCCCACTTGCTTCTGGTATACGAGAGTTATTTACTTTCTTTCCTTAGATTTAGAATTTGTCTTCCATATTCAAGACAAGTCTTTTAATTCCCCTTTATTCATTTAGAAATTAGAAGCTTACATTGACCTTTTATAACGCATCACGTTGTCTTGCAGCTCGTTTGTTCAAGCATAAATCATCTAACACCGTTGTTCTAGCTGGGCTCAGTGGAAGTGGGAAAACTGTTCTCTTTTACCAGGTCAGGATCTGAAATGATTATTGGCACAAAATTTTTGTATAATCGCTTCGTTCACAACAGTTAAAATATAAATTTTTGTCTATTCAGCTTCGGGATGGTTCTGCTCATCAGGGTACCGTGACGTCAATGGAACCAAACGAAGGCACTTTTGTGCTACACTCTGAAAAAACAAAGGTACTGCACCAGATTCGTTAGCAACATGCATATACAAGATAATGCATTTCACTTTTCTTTGGCAGCCATGCCTGTAGTTGGATTGGCATGGATCAATAAAAGAATTTTTATTCTTCCATATATAATGAGATCTTATTCTCGGTTATGTATTTGAAGATGGCCAATTTATCTATTACTTTATCATTCCTAAAATTTCCTTGACTGAAATATTTGTATATCTGAATCTGTTTTCTTGAGTTGCAGAAGGGTAAAATAAAGCGTGTTCATGTTGTTGATGTTCCTGGACATTCCCGTCTTCGACCCAAACTAGATGAATCCTTGCCTCAAGCAGCTGCAATTGTTTTTGTGGTGGACTCTGTAGAATTTTTATCAAATTGTCGAACTGCTTCAGAGTATGTCCATTCTGCACCTTAATTCACGCTCACACAAATTTAGAAATTTTGCAAAATGACCGAATTTTATGTTTTCCTTCTGGAAGGTACCTATATGATATTTTGACACAAGCAATTGTAGTGAAGAAAAAGATTCCTTTGTTGGTCCTTTGCAACAAGGTGGACAAAATTACTGCACATACAAAGGAGTTTATCAGAAAACAGCTGGAGAAGGAAATGTAAGGGACTTTTATATATTGTTGGGAAATGGGAATTTATATGTTAAATTGTTGCATCTTTCATACGTGCAACTGTGCAAGTTCTCTTAGGATGTCTGAGGCTCTGTGCTGCTCATTTTACATCATAAAAATGTATCCTTCCTATATTTCTATTTAGAAAAACAGATATTCCAATGATGAGAAAAAGTATAAGCACACAAGGATGAATGACCATTAGAACCGGATTAATGACAGAGATGCTTCCATTAGCATTCTATCTGTATTTCAAAATAGAATTAGAACAAGTTAAAATGAGGGGTTGAGATCTGTGTTGCACATGTGGGTCATAGGAATATGTGGATGTGACTAGTTGACTTATTTCAAATTTGAAAATTGAAAGAGTTTGCTAGTCTTGATTGAGTAATAAAGATAGCAAGAGATTTTAGGAGCTAGCTATATGCCATGTAAATGGCTATTGAATGGAAATAATGGCAATTCTGAACCATTATGGTTTTGCGGAGATCTAGAATAATAACAGTTTTTGTTTTTTAGTTTGTATTTCTGTAATAATAAATTTAGACACAAGATTGCATGGGGGGCAAAAATATATTAAAAACTCAAAAATATGAAAAGTGATTGAAACTAAAACTGAGTGGACAAGGATATTAGTTATTAGATGAATTGGAGAAGGTACTTTTAGGCTAGATGATGGAAAAATAAATGAAAAATATTGTTTCTTTCTTATGCATTACTGTCCGAGGTACCCCAAGGAACCATTAAGTGGATTAATATTATTTACAATGAAGAATCATTCTTATCCTCATGAGGTCGACGAAGCATGGAAAAGAGAGAACCTCAGAGTGAATAAAAGCCTGTTATTGACAACAAAGGATAAACTCCATGGATAAAACTGCTGTTTAAATCTTTTAATGTAGTGGGAATGTAATGGAATGGACAACCTATTGTAACTTGGATCATGGTGGTATTTGCCTAATTAATCTTGCAGCCTAATAATAACAAATGTGTTGGTTGCTCCCAATTTATATGATAAGAATTTTCATAAACACTTACTTGCGTTGTGCTTTTAACTTACTAGCATATACTTGCTAATGTACTGGCATGCTAGTTACTATTGTTACATAATTGAATTGTTGGTGTTTCTTTTTATTCAGCGACAAGCTTCGTGCAGCAAGAACTGCACTATCTTCAGCAGATATTGCTAGCGAATATACACTTGGGGTACCTGGAGAAGCCTTTGCTTTTTCTCAGTGCCATAACAAAGTTGCAATTGCAGAAGCATCTGGTTTGACTGGCAATATATCCGAGCTGGAGCAATTTATCAGGGAACATGTAAAACCTTGATACAGCTTATAGGACTTTATGATTTGCTGAACTGCAGGTGCGAGATACTAAATTGCATTTTTCAAATTGCCATGCTCATGGAATGCTCCACTGCCAACATGGTACTACTGAACGTATTGCATATCAAACATAAGAAACTGACAAGTGGGTGGTGATTTGCTTGTACCTGTGGCACAATGTACCGGATAGCATATGAATGGATACAGCTTTTTCTATTCAAAAGCAGAGAAATGCTTCCAAGTATCATAGTGATTTCTTATTTATTCAATTAGAGGAGACCTTACTACAGTGAATCGATTTACCTACTAGTGTAATTCTTATTGCTCGTACAACATTAGCAAAATACAAATGACGTTCAAAAAATTAACTGACGTGACTAGGGAGAAAACATAAATAAAGATGATCTCATAAGCTTGAATTTCGGCTCAACAAAAGATTGACAATGAAGATAATACAAGCTCTACGATTCATTAAATTGGCTTAGAAACTCATACATCTTGGTAATAAGGAAAATAGTCTACAGTAAGCATAAAGCCCTAGACATAACTTATGAGAACATTAAAGTAAAACTTCAAGAAAAGATGTATGCCAAATTCCTCTTTTGCTCCTGAAAACATTTCAGATTCTTCTTCTATTATCTACACGTGCTCTCTTTGCAGAGCCAGCTTGTACATGCTCAACGCTTGATTTTATCTACAACAATGAAGAAACATGGAAAGATTGATAAAAAGCTGAGATATTTGGAAGCAAGTCTTACGATGGGTGATAATTACCTTATCCAGTTTCTCCCTGACTAAGTGAACTGTCCGGTTCATGGATTCTGATGGGAAATAGTCCTGATATCAATCAAAAAAGATGCATTTATTAATCTATGGGAAACAAAATACTAATAAATACATCCTTATTTGAACTTCCAGTCTTTCAGCAATAAAAAATAATTATTTTCAAACTTAAAAGTGTTCTTTCAAGCTTATTAGTCAAACATGCTTCTAATAAGGGAGAGAAATAGATATGGTGCCGCACTGCGATAAATGATACTAATAATGCAACGGTCAAACACATAACCAGGCAGAAGAATGGGGGAGCTTTGTTTTGTTCATTCCTTCTTTCTAGTAATTGTATATTTAGCAATACCATCATAATTTAGAATGGGTTTCTAAGTGTACAATTTTCTATCCTTTTCTACAGAAAAAGAACATGCTGCTGCAGTGAGGAAAAAATTCATCTCATGCACCTTTGGTTAACTTCAAAAATCAACAAACCAATGTCAATTAACAGCAGTTCCATTCAAGAACGGAAAGAAAAATATAATACACAGGGTCAAAATATTGAGATAAAGCCCCAATTTCATCCATAAGTTTACCTTGTCAGAGGTAACAAATGTCATGGAAGCTGCATCTCCATCACGGGCACAGTTCTGTACGAACTCCCTACAATATAGGAAGACCTTACATATCCATTGTAATCTGAAACGAAATTCTGCAGAAAACATTTCATGGTTACATAACATAACATAAAAACTACCTTCCCATGTAATTAGAAGTTTGGGAAGTCGAATATGTCTCAGCTGAACCAGAAACAGATGAAGGCTCAACAAAAGTGTGGGTCCTGGAAATTGAAGACCCATGGGATCTTTTAGCTGAAATTAAATGGCCACATTAGAAATATGCCATATCTCCCCAAAATTATAAAGGAACATCGTCTTGGGAGAAAATAACCTATTTTGGAGCAAACTTACAGTTCAATCGTGCTAGAACCTCTTTTCTCCTCCCTTCCAACTTCGCCTTTGCGTCAGAGAGGTTCTCGTATTGAGGTGCGTAGGACACTTGTATCCGAGACCCTAGGAAAACAGATTCATCCAGTTTCCTCTTGGCAAATCTATAATTATTTTTAGAGAATAATTCAACTCATGGTTCAATATGAACAATGTACAAGTACAATAGAATGAAAGAATCAACACAGAGGAATGCAAATGACATTTCAAAGAAACAAAGTAACAGGGTACACTACTAGTTTAGAAGCAGAAAACTGAAAACATCATTGAAGATCCAGAATTACCTTGCATTGTCGGCTCGATAAAACTTGATCCAATAAACATCAGTGTATGGTTCACAATCCTCCGCATCCATCGGTTTACATCTGAACAGCACTTTGCGAAGAACAATAAATTTAAGTCCACAAACACAGCACATAAATTCTTTCCCTTCTAAAAGCCAAAAACACAACTGAAAATACCAAAACATCAAGCAAGAAAGTTCACAGTTCAATCAAATAGCTACTCAAGTCTAAGTCGCCAGATAGAGTAGCATGAGACACATTCACAAGAATAGACATAAACAAACTTAATAAAGTATCAAGATTTCATCTTTAAGAAATCTGTTTGTTTCTAATAACAACTAGACATATTCATACATGGAAATAGTGATTAGTAACATAAGCATGACAGTGAGGTCTTACTCGTCAACTTGTCCATAGGTAGAGAACAATTTGGCGAGCTCTTCACCACAACCCAATGATGGAACATTCTTCACAATCAAGTATCTACATGAAATTATCCAACCAAATTTACTAATACGTTAACAAAAATTTAAGTCCAGAATTTATTTTTTTTTTTCCCATTACAATTTATAGTTTGAAGAAAAGTGAAATAGATACGGACTTGGATTCATCACAAACTGTATATACACGAACTGCTGGAATCTCGTCCTTGTATTTTGGCATAATCCTGCAGTAAATTCAAGTTAAAAACGCAATACAATTAACTGTAACTTTTTCAATCCATAATAAAGAACCTAACAATAGGATTCTTTATTGCATCAATTCATCATTATTCAATACATGATGGTGATATATTAATTCGAAAAAAAAAACTACAATATGTAAGTGATAAAACCTGCAACGTACGAGCGGTAACCACTGGAAAATCTTAGATTAAAGATAAAGTACCTTGAGAAATGATACGAAGAGTCCTAATAATGATACGAAGTGTCAAACACGCACAGAATCGCGAAACCACTCCGCCAGGCAATCTGCAAGTCCGCCAAAAATTTAAAATTTCCTCCACTGCAATTCTGCAAGCGAAGTGAAGAAGAAATAGACCGGAAAAGAATTAGGGCCAAGAAAGGAGAACTGCAGTCCGTGATGACTGTTCTGTATGGGACCAAGAGAACGAGAAGAAACGCTATATGTTTACCGCATCTGATGAACACACGTTTTCTCTTTTGGGCCTTCAGGCATACGAGACAAAACGGGCAGCCTTTGCTTCTGGGCCTGAGACAACCACGTCCTCGGTCCGTCACTTGGCTCAAGGCCTTCAACACAGGACTGGCCCGGTCGCGGTTATCCGAGAAAGGGAGAATAGGACCCGGCGGCGCAGCTAACTAGGTGCCAATTGGACAGCAAGTGGCGGGAATGATATTATAAACGTTTGACGTTTATATGGTGTTAAACCCGTGACATGTTTGACTCGCTACTCACATTGATCTGTTACCAACTTATATATTAGGTACGATAAATATGAATCTAGCACCATAAAAGTTTGAGATTGTATCGTTTCCTCAGCAATTGATGCTAAAAAATTTTAATATACTTTCATAAACATATGTTAATATGTCCCATATTCATGTGGCAATAAATCATATAAAAAGTTAAATAAAATTAATACATGATATAATCTTATTTTTTAATATATTACATCAATTTTAAATCAACAACAATCACACAAATCACATCACACATAACTATTTTGTCAAACTTTTTTTTTCTCTATTTTTTGCTTCGAAAATATAAATATATTACATGGTTGGTAGAAATGAGTCCCACTCGAATATGCTACCAATTCTTCAGTCTTTTTTAAGCAGGATTTGGGTTGTCCTATAACATCTCTCTCCTTTTCTTAATTTGTTTTGTTGGGGGGCGGGGATAATAAGTCTTGTTAAACAATAGGGTAAGGGTAATTATATTGACACCACATCTTTTACTAACCACACTATATTTTAATTATATTTATCATCCGTTATGTTTTTAATTCTTTACACTTTTATTATTAACTTATTTTTGTCATTTTTTTATTTTTAACATTTTATTTTTATGAAATTTCGTACTGAATGATATCTTGATTCTAAAAATTTCATTGTAGGAATTGCTTGATATTTTAAATAAATAATAATGTAATATCTAATTATAAACAACTACATATTTTCATATGATATTAAGGATACAAATCAAAATTTTTTAAATGTATTGATCATTAAGAAAGATCGGAAGAGCAACGTCTGAACTCCAGTCACCGGAGATCAAAAATGTAGTAGAAACTTTTAGGAGCTTGAATAATATAAGAAACAAATATTGGGGTATTCACACAAATAAAAATGTGGTGTGATTAGCAAAATATGTAGTGTATATATAATTAACTATAGAATAATTATATTACCATTACAAAAATTTATTATCTCATCACATTATGTGTACACCACAATTAATTGATAATTACACCACAAGAATTTTCCATTATTATCCTTGCTTTATTGATAAATTAATTAAAAAATCATTCTCTTCAACCCCAACCGATTGAACATTCAAGCACCCCATCAAAGAATTTTTCTAATAAAAGAACCGTCCTCCCTTACATGGAGAGGACGGCTGTTATGGCAGATGAATTGGCAAAGGAAAACGCCTAACTGGAGGGAGTCAATGGCCACGCTGGTTTCCCACCCAAAATGGCTGATAGCCCACCACAAAAAAGGACTAAACTCACCAAGCCTCCACTGTGCTGAAAATCTGAGCAGAACAATTAGCCCCAAATTCCTCTCTCGTCACCACCGCCACCACCACTTCTCCCCGGCGAAGAAGGCCCTGAAGCACATCAAATTTGGACTGAATAATAGAAGGAAAGAGAAAAAAATCATATCAAATTGGGATTTTTCAACCATTTTTATCTGTTTAATTAATTATGCACAAATATGTAATCTGAATTTATAACACGTTCGATTTTTTGGGATTTCTTCTGAAGTTCGGCTTTGAATTCGGAGACGAATGAAAATGTGGCGATAAAGAAAATAATGAATGCTTTTGATAATAAAATCGAAGCCAAGAGGACTTTGCGTGAGATCAAGCTTCTCCGGCGCATGGATAATGAAAATGTCAGTAAGCTATTGCTTCTTCTTTGGGAAATTCCATTTCTTCAGCCGGATCTGGGTGGCGCCAGGGGGGGCGCGGAGTTGGGAGGAGCTGGCTGCTTCAGAGCCTTCTTTGCCGGGGAGAAATTATGGTCGTGGTGAAGATCTCAAAGGAACGGGATTTGGGACAAAATGGAAGCTCCGATTTTTGGGATTTGTTGGCCCTTTTTGAGTTAACCCTTTGGTGGTGGGCCTTTTGGTGCCAATTTGGCAGCCAAATAAGTCCGTCCTCTCCATGTAGGGGAGGACGGTTCTTTTCATAGTCGGATTGCCCCATCAAATGGAATATCAAGTACCCTCCACCACCCAAGCAATCTATCAATTCAAATTTTTTGTCGGAAATGCCAATTATTTTCTCGAGTAAGATTTTGAAGTCGAAGGTTACATTTTCCCCCTTTTGTGATACGTGCTTCAAATATGCGATGAAAGAAAAGCAAACAAAAGCAAAATAAACACTAAATTGGACTCAGCGTTTAATCATTGGAGAACAAAAGAAGGGGAAAAAAGGAGGAATGTTCCTATGAACATTTACAATACTTAATTATAGGATTAAAATTAGGCCATAACAAGAAAACCAAGAACCCGATACTCGAACTAGGGCGTCGGAAAAGAATTGGGACGGAGATGATTGGGGTGGGAAACATAATGTGGTGGTAGAAGGAAAAAAAATACTTATGCTAAACAATATTAAAATAAGGTTATTGATGTAATTTAACCTAAGGTTTTTTAAGTAATTTGAAAAAATGTAGTGTATGAAATAAGAAGTGTAGTGCTAATATAATTACCTTTTAAAATACAAATCTAGCGGTTGTGAAACTACTCAACCTTTAAAAAACAAAAATAAAAGGAGGATTGATCTTGTAAAACTAGTCGGGTAATTTCTTTCATGAAAAAAGACTCAAGTCGTTTCAAAACTGCCGGCTGAACAAAACAAGCCGCAAAAGTCAAAACTTTGTAAAGTTATCTTGGTCCTTTGACTCATCTAAAAGCAACGTCGTGTTTGGCCCTATATTTTGTGCATATCCGGACTCTGTCCAAAAAAGTATCTATAAAGGAGAGGACAGTTATATTGTTCTTGCAAGGCCAGAAATTTTTATTCCTAAAACGCAGCTAAGAATCACTTTATGCATTATTTGCGGCACAAACAACCCATTGAAGGTTCTTTGAGGAATCTATGATACCCCTTTTTTTTAATCATACCATGAGTTAAAGTGGTAGCACCACTCATTCATTCATGTCTCTCAACTATTATCAACTATTACAACTATTATGTCCCTCTTAATTCAAGGGGGAGATAGGGGAGATGAGGGAAAATAAAAGAGGGATAAGTATGGTTTAGATCTGGTCTCATGTGGGAAATTTTGTGGGAAATTTGAGTATCTAATAACTAGAAAACAGTTGAAATCACTAGTTACAATCATATGATACAACTTTTCATTAACATCCAAATATAATAATCTCATATATAGAAAACTCAAAAGAAAATTTGTCTACTTTAAACTACGTATAGCCATCTCAAAAAAAACCTCATGTGCTACTTTTTATAAGTCTTAAGTAGATAAACAAGAAAAACGATATGGTTAATCCTTTTCACTAACGACTTAACTGGCTACTTGTGATGGGGTAATTAATTGAAGAAAAGTGAGAAAAGAATATACGTAATGAAATCTGAAAGCAATATGCGTCTTAACATTGGAAAGTTGTATTTTAGAGAGATTCTTTGTGTAATGAATGAATATCCAAACTCCAAAGGACCACACCTATTTAGCATGACATAAATGCGTGGCTGCATTCGGGCGTTGTGGTGCGTGGAATTATAGATCCTTTCAATTTGAGAGACTGCCACTTGGCCATTTCAATTAGTGTCACTCTTCCAACTAGTTTGTATTTTTGGGGTTAATTTACTTTCTTGGAAGGAAAGACAATTCAAATTAAACTAGACAAGCAAATATGAAATCTACAAAAAATTTGACAATTTTTTGTCATCATGCAACTATAATGAATGAAATGAAATTTTAAAAAGGACAGCGGCTAAGATCAATGGCGGAGCCAAAAACTATTAGAGGACTGAGCCGGAAGGGTGAGCAGTATATTGCGTACCGCTAAATTACTTTTATATATATATATATATATATGTATATATATTTTTTTTAAAAAAATCAAACTAAAAAAAAATTCCAATTTAGGGGGGGCAGGGGCCCGGCATGGCCCCCCCCCCCCCCA